>DVVJ01000590.1:0-14199 GCA_018234505.1 Junonia neildi neildi | reverse complement strand
ATTTTTGAAAAACTCATTAGGAATTATCAAAAATATGTTTTAAGTTTACAATCCTCTTACAAATGATATCAATTTTGAACTTTCCATTGCATTTTTCTCAGGATTTACTTTTTTGGACATTCCCTGTACTTTGTCTGTACACTTCATTATAAATAAAATAATATTAGAAAATATGTTATAGCTGCATCTTACTGCTTCAATGCTATAACTTCTCTATTGATATGAGTCATTACGTATAGTTAGATCGCCTTTAAATAACAGGCTACTTTATACATTACCTAATATAATTACCGAATCAAATTGATAATTTCTGAGCTTAGCTCCTCTGAACGAGCAACCTCAGTAAGTTAATACACTACCGAGTAAATGAGTTTTTTCAGATCAATATAGATATAAAAAGTCAAGAGAGCATTTTTAAACAGTAAAAAAATGTAAACTACAATTCACTGAAGTTATTATACGAGATTATAATTAAGGAACCTAATCTATATATCGTATGATTCACCAGACGATATTCCGTAGAGATAAGACGAATCACAACTATGAATTTAATGCTATTATTTAATTTTTTATCATCGTTATATTTTTC
Organism: Junonia neildi neildi; assembly: GCA_018234505.1. Lineage (NCBI taxonomy): Eukaryota > Metazoa > Arthropoda > Insecta > Lepidoptera > Nymphalidae > Junonia > Junonia neildi. The sequence goes on along the minus strand of DVVJ01000590.1, from coordinate 13,610 downwards.
CTCAACATACAGATCACAGCGTTAAAATATATGTTTCCACGTAAACGATTGTAGACCCTTTGTCTGTTAAATATATGGGTCGGAATCGAATGGGGTTACATAAGGTTTTTATATACTTAGTTATATTTTGTCCGGTCATTCCCATTGTGTAACATGTTTAACAATGTACTTTTTTATTACAGGTAATTGACCCCTGCGCTGTGGCATTGAGGATAATGAAATGTTTGATGGTAATGTGATTACTTGGAAATAGACTAGATTAATTTATGCATGCGGCTTTGTTTGTATCAGGTTAAGTTATAATTACCAGTATCAAAATGGACGGAATATTAACTATGATGTTAATATTCCGTTTGCTTGATATGTCCTTTTAGGTTAAAGAGTGCTGGTTTGTATTAGTCAAAGATTTCGCGTTGCAGTTTTTACAAACAAATCCTAAGTCCTAACAATATCTGTGGATCATCCATACCTGCTTTTGTCTTATAAATGAATTATTAAAAATAGTATCAATGTTGGTATACGTTCAATTAAAAATAATAATTGAATTAAGAACCTATTTCGCCATATGAACGGCATTCAAAGTCACATTATTCTTCATAATACATTTGCTAATAATCGATTGATTGAAATCGATAAGAAATTTTATTAAAGCACGCGTTACGTTATCGATGTATCGATTAAAATAACTCGATAATTAGACGGTAGCGAGTAATAACGAGTTGCATGCGAGGGGACTCGTGCTATATTAAATTTACTCTTGACCGAGTTTTTTTAAACCACATTGTAGGCGAGTCGTATTTGAAATTCTATTGTATTTAATTTTCATAATTGATTAATCGTTTCGTTTTATACCTTTTTTTTCCGAAATTGATTTAGAATCGAATTTAAATTTTTTGTTGTTAGTGTTTGAAAGGGTTTTATTAAAAAGTCCTTTTCCCTTTGGAATATGTTGCCTTATAAGGTGGAATAAGAGGTATACGACTAAGACAAGCAATAGCAACACAACACAAAGTTAAGGAAATACGCGGGACCTTCCTATATGAATTGTATGAAGACCATTTGAAGCGCAAAACGAAGGTAAGCGATGAGCCTCACTCAATTATCTTATATTTTTGTCGTGTCGCAATCCCTTGTCTCGTTGTCAGTCGCGTACTTCAAATGCTACCTTAATAGTCGTTCTTTAGTACAATAGGCGTTTTTGAATAGGTGATTTAAGACTAACTCAATCTTTGGAAAATCGTACGATGTTTCGTAAAGGGAAAGTCTCTTCGTAATCTATTGTTCGTTCGACTCCTCTTATTTTGATGATTCTTTGAGTGTGAAATTATAATGTCGTTGTTAGTGATGGGTATTTAACGGTATGGTGGCATTATGGAAGAGATACCTTTACTTCCTTTATAAGATGTAAAAGTTTTAGTACCTACAAAAAATAGATAGGTATATCTATCTACCTACCTGTAATGTACACTAGGAGGTGTTTGAGTAGAAAAAAAGCAATTTAAATTTTTAAAGTGCTATACACAGTGACAGTGGTAGCGCTTAACAATTAGCTTTCTATGTGATCATAAATTTATTTAATTCTTCTTTTAGAAGAAGTCATTATTCTGTACATTTGTACTAGTGAAAAATTTAGAATTCGCGCGCGTATTTAGTATTCAGTCCGACCAAAATGTTAAAAGTTGCCGCGCTTAACCTCAGTCGTGGCCTTTTAAACCCATCCCGTGAGTTCCTCCGAGTGAAACCGTGCAAACGAAACGGACATACCCGGCTTCATAAAATTTAAACTCCTAAGCTATTTGTAGTTTAAAACCGAGCGAATTTCTGTAAACCTCTTCTTGTCGGATTCAATTTGGCGAGAGAAATTATTTAATTAATTTTTTTTAATTTTTTAAATTTAAATTAAAATTTTTTGACACAACTGAAACAGTTTTCACTATCAAATCAAACGGAAATATTACTAATACCTTTTTAATCTGGTCTTTCACTAATGTTCCAATTTCAGCGAGTGACCAATGATATTAGTCATAGAAATAGCTGCCAACTAATTGTTAGGAACCGGTTATTTATGAATAGTAAAACATGTCAAATGAAATACCTATTTTACTCTCACTTTATTACCTATCATGTGAACTGACAGGCTACCGGTTTGTATGAGGAACCGATACATCTGACAGGCACCCAGTTTCGACGTATTTAACGATCGATATGCGCTGATATCGCCTGAGCTCGAAATAGCCACGGGTCCGGACGACGCCCCGCAATGTCCTGTTCTCCTGGTACATAGCCCGCATCTACATCCTTTTATTTATGTATTCCTGGTAGGTATCGTCTGAGAGATTTCTTTTGAGACTGATATTTTTTTTTGTTTGCAAGGTTTTGTTTCCCGAAAATAATAAAATTTTTCATCAACAAAATGGGAAAACCATTTACTCATCCATGTGCGATATTTATTTCTGAATAATTTAGTTACCTATCGATTTAACGTTGACTGCAAATTTTGATGATAAAAATGTTCATTTAATTCAGTGAATTCAAATTGACAAATAAAAATCTTAAATAAGTATCGTCTAGAGGAGTTCGTATGGGACTGATATTTTTTTTATTTGCAAGGTTTTGTTTCCCAAAAATAATAAAATTTATTATCAACACAATGGGAAAACTATTTACTCATCCATGTGTGATATCTATATCCGTATAAAGTAGTTTTTTATCTATTAAATTTTGACTGCAAATTTGGGAATAAAATGTTCCATTAATTCCGTGAATTAAAATATTTAATCATACTAATCAATAAATCCTGTTTATTTGATTGTTATAATGTTTATTGCATTAACAAAACAATTGGAGCTGAAAGATTTATTTCTGTTGTATTTCTGCAATAATGGTAGCGGTCGGAGGCGTGTGAAATCTTTTGGTCAGGTGTTACGCAAGGGCGGTTGTGACCTTAATTTGATACCAATTAAAATTATAGTTAAAAAAAATAAAATACTCTGTAAAAAACAGCTCGAATTCTCGCATGAAAATAACCGAGCTCGGTTAGTTTATCCGTTACGTCTATGTTATTAGTAACATCAAATATTTATTGCTCAGAACGGCTAGCCTTGCCAAATAACTGGTCGTACATTATAACATCAAATAATCGAATAAAATCGTGTTATTCCCGAATAACAGCACGTCTGAACGCGAGCCAGTTTTGACGTTAACTGAGCCTATATTTAAATTTAGGGATTTCGCAAGTCGATCGAAAGTTTGTCGATATGTACATTATGTAATGTAAATTAAAGTAGATCAATGAGTATTGTAATTAGAGTTATAATTGACTGTAATTAATGTAAAGGAAGTAAATACTTGTACATTTATAGTTATTGTAATGATACTTGTTACGTAACTCGGGTGATAATGACTTTAGTTTTTAATGAACTATGACTATAGAAATACTCAACAATACTTTGCTGGTGAATTATCATACTCGTACACTTCTTGCACTTACTGGTATATAATTATAGACATTAGATATTTATTATTTTTCAATTGAATATTTGTTATGAATCTTCTACGTGCAGTAATCAGTAAATCAGTACGTGAATCTTCGACAATTGCAGGAACCCGAAATGCATGATCAGATTGAAAAGGGAGGAGAAGAGAGATAGACAGAAAGGAAAGGAGAGGAAATTAGGCCTCCGCCCATTTAAAAAATATGTATTGTTTTGTTTTGTTCACACAGGGTAAATCATAGATATCTAACGTCTGGGAACCAGGTTATGTGAGATTCTACTCACTAAAACCCCTACGAGGGTGTAATTATTTCGGAGACGGGAAGGCTGCGGGATCACTTTCGCATGCAATCTCGCAGCCGCTGCCTTTCCCGAAAATGATAGTTTAATGAAAATTAAAGAATATATATATTTTAATATCAATAATAATATTTTAGTATCGATGGTGTACTCATCAAAACATCACTAAAATATTCCACCAATCAGAAACCGAGTTGCGCCCGCGCAGTTACAGAGTATAAATAGAGCGCGTAAAAATCACATGTTTCCGTCGTAATACGCCACTAGCCCAGTCTCGCACGTGACTCGAACGAGGGTAAACGCATGTTAGCACAATTAAAAATAAAGTTAATACATTTTTATTCAATAAAAATTCTCGAATTAATCATATTGGGTTATCTGATTGATAGAAAAAACAAAAAAAAAATTAAAAGACCTTAATGAAATTAATTTTATTTCACTAAAATTGAAATTTATAGACAACATAATTATATTTCATGCGATATTAGACATTAATAATTACGATAAATATGAGCGTCTCGGAAAATAACTCGGTCGAGTTTTGCTGCCAAATTATGCATTGTACATCTGTCTTTCATATTTGGCTGAAGTGATGAGTTACACAATAAATTTTAAGTAAGGAAGAAAACAAACTTTCACGAGGTCGATCACCTTCATCTATAAGTACGAACAATACTAGAACAGCTGGCATACCAACACTGACCTTTTGCCTCACATTCTGTCCATTACCCATCTCATTTACCTTCGCAATGTTCATAACAATACGTGTATAAAGTACTGTTTGACAACCTCCGTGGCGCAGCGGTCACCACGCCTGCCTGCGACGTGGAGGCCCCGGGTTCGATCCCCGGCCGGGTCATGATGAAAACGATCTTTTCCTAATTGGCCTGGGTCTTGGATGTTTATCTATACATGTATTTATTATAAAATATAGTATCGTTGAGTTAGTATCCCATAACAAAAGTCTCGAACTTACTTTGGGGCTAGCTCAATCTGTATGATTTGTCCGTATATGTATATTTAAAACTGTTACTCTTTCGACAAGATATTTACAGGTTGGATCTACGCAGGAAACTAAGTTAGTCTTTAATAAAAATAACGTTTTTACTATAACATAAAGAATTAACACTATCACGAACTAGATCATGACAAATATTCTGTCTACTTCCCTTAAGTGATAAATTAGTACCCTTAAATATATGAAGGGGATGACAATAGTGCGTTTTAAATTGAAAAACTATTAATAATTATTATTATGTGCACTAAGATACTTAAAAACTATTAATAAGAATTACTATGGTCACTAAGATATTCAGATATCAAAGAATGTATCAAAATTTTTCGAGTTTGAATAAGTTAGTGGTAAAATCGATACCACCCTTCTAAACTATGCCCCATCATCAATACCAGATGGGGTGCTTGATCATACCTAACTAGGGTGACCGCTGTCTAGAGCTGAAGGGTCTTAATTGAACTTTATCGATTTGAAGCCCTGCTGCTAAATATACCCTGAGTGTGAGGGCATTCGAGAACCTAGTATTGATTTTAGCACCAGAATTTTAATTAAAATCGGTCGCGAAATGTGGTGTATATTTTCTTTAATTTTAAAGATAAAACGATGTCCAACTCCACTAACAAAAGCTGGTGTCAGAAATTCACCAGAAGTTATTATTAATTTAAGGCAGAAAAGTCGTTTAAGATTCCACTTTTATAAAGTGACTCCATTCATAAAATTTCAAAGTTCAGTGCGTCATTCCGCTGGAGTCTAATTGCCTCGACGAGACGAACTAACGATGGGTCGAGATAACGGAATATTATGCTTATCACGAGAGCTTCACAACAAATTACCTCCATTTACGGCTAAAAATAACAAGATCACCGACCGTACTTTTAAAAGGTTTTTCAACTTTTTTACCAAAAACAATCTATACAAACTCCTCGTTTTTATACGGCATCTTCCGAGGCAACAATACTGAAGCTAAATCTCGTTACTATCCTTTCTCCCCAAGGATCTTATATAGCATTATCTCTTTCTCCAATCTAATTTCATGTTATGGAGTTGCACAAATCGATTTGTCTCGCCTTCACACTCTTAGAGTCGAATCCTAAAGGTATATCTGTCCCGTTCTTTCAAAACCTGTCCTTGTACTGCCGGATTAAATTCGCCTTTTTTGCGCCGGAGAAATGTGGCAACGTTGAGACAATGAGACCAGTTTTAGACGAAGTTAATATTGCGCTGGATGCAACGGAAATATTTATGCGCATTTCACGTGAGCCACCAGATGTCGGATCTAAATGTGTCTAGCGTATTGTGGAGACTATATTATGCTCTTTTTTGTCATGTTGCATACAATATCCATTCAGGGTTTAGGTACTTACTGTCAAGACGTCTTTGTTCACAAGTAATTTTGAAAGTCTGTCTTTTAATGAGGTTGCAGTTGCAGCTTAGGAAAGCAAAATTCGTTTTAGACAATTTAATCTATTTAATATCATAGTTGAATTCAGAGATAGTCTTTGAAGTTTAATCCCTGACGATGCTCCGTTTATAAGCGAAACGTCGTGTTTGGAGTTAGTGATGTGTATAATGCATTTGCACAGCCTTGGCTTGCTTGTATAATACCTACGTATTACCATATAGATTGAAGCGACTCGATAAATTTTCCGATCTATTTCGTTATCTGACTTGCACTATCATTTAGACTTGCCTTTATAGATTTTAAATTGTCTATTAGCTTTTGTGCAATTAATAAAATAAACTCCAGAGGCGTTATAATGAATACATGTTTTCCTGTTTGTCAGTCTGAAGATACACAGAAGTCGGAACTACTAATAGGTAAATATCAGCACTCAGTATAAGGATAGTTAATCCTGTATAAATGATGCTTATGAGATATTCACAAAATGCCATATCCATAGCTATTCTAAGCTCTTCTAAATTTGTACGTAACTTTAAAACTATTCTGAGTGGAGATTTTATTTATATTTTATGATTAACTAGGACCAAGAGGCGTGTGGTTGTCTTCAAGCTCGTTAGAGATCGTTTATTGCTCATTAAGCATCGCAGCAATGGAATTCACGACAAAGCTATCAAGCGAGGACTCGCTTTCTACATCCATTACTTTTTTTATTGCATATGTTTTTTTTTAGCTACGGCTAAGGCTCCATCTTGAATGATCTTAATTGTCAGCATCGATTAAGATTCCACTTTCTCAAACATGTTATGATAAGTTGTTTGTGGATTTTTAATTTGAGAAAGTTTAGGTTATGTAACTATTTTATATGCAAATTATAATGTAAAATAGTTTTTAATTTTATGTATGTTGTTTAATGGATTTTTAATAACCTCGTTGAATATTGAAAAGAAAAACTGTCTAGAGACACCTTGTAAGGCTGCGTTGATTACATACCATTTAATTGGTCATTACCGCCCGGTAAATATTTTAAATTAAAGAAATATTTGTCAATTCCGTTGAAAATTAAACCGAGTTTGGTCTTGAAATAAGCTGTCTACTATTTATTGGTATTATAAGAATTTATTCGCTTGTAAATTTCAATGTACGTGTAATGCAGTTGAAAGATAAGATACAGCCTTCGATGCCTATTTTTTACGTCTTATCCGGTGAAATAATTACACACGATCAACGTGTTTCCTCAATGTACGAGACCGTGTAATTAAGTAAAGTATGTATTTCTCTTTCCCGGAACACCGCGTGCTCTGATCGCGATCGTTTTGTTCGCTGGTGCGCATCGTCGCGTGGCGTCACTAGGCTCTGGCTTCCGTTGCGAGATGCCAAAAGAATAGCTGTGTCGTCATCAGACATTGAATATTCGTGCTTAAATCCATGACTCCTGTAAATTTTCGATAGCTCTGTCTTCAATTTGTCATCAGGCGTTAAATGTTCGTGCCTAAATCCGTGACTGCTATCAAATTTTCTATTTTGTAACTTTAGTGAGTATTTGAGCGCGTGGTATCGTTTCGGTTTTGGGTTTTCCGGTAAGATGTTCTGGTTCAATGTTTACACTCCATCGTTAATCACCAATTTAATCTTCATATCATCCGTCATTTAATCGGTTTTATGGTTTTGTCGGAAATACTTTATATACAGATAAATGAAAACTACTTCTGCATATTTATTTCAATTTAATTTTCCACGTTAATCGCAGCTCCGATTATCAATTATTCATAACACCGTTGAAACTGCGGTGACTCGTATTTAAATCTAATTAATTACAGCTGTCGGAACACGTATATGATAAACATGGTAATTTCAAACAATAATCACTATTAACCCGCATCTTTATCAGTGTTAAATGCTTTTTAACAGCATTTCCAATACTTAAACTAAAACTTAAATGTTTTATGTCTGTATCCTCTATTGGTCGAAATCCTGCTGTTAGCCTGCTATTGGTTGTTCGTTGAAATCAGGGCGCTCCAAATGCGCTCACTTAATTGGCATTACTTCTATCGATCGCTCCGTGTAATTAAGAGGTCAATTATAAATTCCCAATAAGGTTAATGAACTTAGTTAGCTCTAAGGTAGCGAAGGAAGAATTGACCCATTATCATTATTCAACCAAAGTACCATAGCGGTAAATCCATCGTGCATGTTGCACTCATAGAAGGTTAAAGGCCAGGTATAGTTGAAGGGCGTACGGACTATAATGACGGGCTTGTGGTCGGATGTTTTTCCTTAACAAAATTTTGCAAGATTTTTTTCCAATCCACAGAAAATAATGGGCTTAGGATTTTGTTTACGATTTAATTAACATGTTCAGTCAACTCTATGACCCTGGTTCCTGATTTGTAAACATGTTAACCGCATTGGATACGGAGTTACGGACACGTTTTATCCTTGTTATTTAAATGCTATTTGCTCGAATAACTTTCCAAGAACATATAATTAGCCCAAGTTAACGTTCTTATTACGGTCGACTATCACGCACATAAAGGGTTAAGTGCTTTTACGAAGTTCTGAAAGGAGAGCAGCCTATAAGTGTTCGACGGCGTAAAGGCTTCCTTTGGAATCGGAACTTGTCCTTAAATTGCCCTACTGCGAGGATTCTAATTATCTTCACCTTATTGAATTTCTTCAAGGGTTTCGAAGTTCGTTTAGATAAGTTTGACTTTTAGGAATTGAATTTAAGAGTGAAAAAGGATCGAGTTGAAAAGAAATCAGAGATTACGTAGGATTTCTGTAAACGATGTACATTCGTGACTATTTTTGGGTCCCTAAAAACCTTTAACTTAAAACAAAGAAAAAAAGAAAGCTTCGTTTTCTACGAAAACGATTTTTGATAGTTTGCTTTTCAAGGGTTAAATGGATGTCCATTTGGTCTTGACTAGATTTTTAAAACTATCAATACTTGTTTCGACGCTCAAAATCTTATTTTAAAAATCAATTTCAGCTTATGATTCCGAAATAGATTTTACCGTAATTTATTCATAGATGTAGGTGAAAGACTTAAAGCAAGTGTCTGCATCTAAATGTTCCACAATGTAGAAGAATCATACTTATCTAACATGCTCCGTGCGTTTGTCACATTTTTATACTAACTGCGCTTGCGCGAAAGGTGCTCTATTAGATTAAATCTTTAGTTTTTGTACGCCGGTACTTTTATGTTACGTGACGGAAATTTCTTTTTGTTTATCACCAAATATAGAGGGTCAAAGTTTTCGAGTTCAGAATGTTTATGACTTAGACAGGTTATCGTTTTAGATTTTGTTGTTACCTGACGGCCGGGACAAAGAAAGGTGTGTGGAGCGTATCTGGGTGTATAATTATGATGTATATGGTGATTATAATGTTACATATATCATAGAGATGGTGGCTGTTGTTTGCTTTAACTTTGGGAAGTCGATTTTTTTCAAATAAGTGTACTAGCTCAAAATTAGCTGATGTGCCTATTAAATGTAAACCTGAATGTAGAAAAATATCAAAACTCACTGTTTTGTGTAGCAACAAACATAAAATTATACTAAAAAGTTTATGCTCGTTATAAAAAATCTAAACTATTCGTTTAACATTTTGTTTTCGGCGGCGAATACCTATCGTCTGTCCTTGGAGTTTTGTTTTTTATTCTAAAATCCTATTAAGTTAGGGTTGCCATATCAATGTATCAATATCATACGTGTTGACCAAACTTATTATAACATCCTATCTTGGTCGCTGAAAAATACATAGTTAATTTATTATTATTATTATTATTGTAAATTAAGGTTTTATCGTATTATTAGAAGTTAAAACTACACAGCATAAATCAACTGTAAAATTAACACTTCGATTATAATCCTACAACAAGTACCTAAATACAAATAGGAAGACCATTAAAATCGATCATAAAAAGTGCTCATTAAATATTCTATACACATTAAGTTGTCATATTTGTATAATTTAACAGCGTTAGGTACAAACAGCTGACGGGTCATTGCCCTGATGTCGATGACATCCATTAATAGTGCCGCCTAATTGATCTATAAACTATAAGATCCGATGGTGGGAACCGACTGGAAACCGTGACGGATTTTAAATATCACGACCGATATGGTAAACGCTAAAACGCCTAATATTTCATTTATATTGTCGTCTGATTATGTCACTGTAAATCTATAGATCGATATCTATTTTTATGTAAATGTTAATCAATAAAGTTAATTGCATGATAATGAAGAAAGTAAATCGTTTTTTAAGCGATGTTTGATATAGCTCAATTGATTTTAATGAAACTTTGCAAGTATATATCTATGATAGGTATTCTAGTAACATATCTAAGTTACTAGACTAGACTAGACTAGTAGTCTATGTACCTATCTAGGTAGATATATACTTATCTATGATAGGTATTTTAGTAACATATCTATGTTACTAGACTAGACTAGTAGTCTATGTACCTATCTAGGTACATAGACTACTTGGAAAATAATAAAGACTTAAAAAAAATAAATTAAAAGTAACGCAGGTAAAATCGTGCTCGTAAGCTAGTGATAAACAAAGTTCGCTTTTAGTAACAGTTTTAAAACTCTTAAAGTTGCAAATGTCACTTTGTGTAAACTTTCCTGACGTCTTGAGCTTCCGTCGAAGTTTCTAAACAACTTTAGAAGTATTATTAAAATTGACTTAGCACCGTTTTAACATTTTCGTAACATTAGCCAAAATTTATTACGCTTCTAAAGTAATTTTTATATACTATTATTATATAAGTTTGACAGATTTAATTAATATATATTATTCATTTAAACAGTTTTTAAAACAATACATGATATATTGATCTCAAAACACGGACCGTATATATATATATATATATATGTCTTATAATTTTTTATGACAAATGAAATAACAAATGTTTTCAATGTCTTGTTTAACGTTTAAGAGAAGTGCATCGGTCGCTCTTCAAAAAGTCGCTGTTGGTATTCTTATTTAGAATAGTTAGAAATATATAGGTAATATGTATAGGCAGATAGGCAGCGGGCGCTTTTATAAACTATTAATAACTATTAATAATAGATAGTGACAAACAATCACATCGAATCAAAGAAGTTATCAGTTGAATCAAACCAATGACAGTTGACATTAAGGCCGCCATTGCATCAGACGGTTAAAACATAACATAGACACACTTGTTTCTCGTGTGAACGCAATTAAAACGAGTAACCGTTTACATTGTAACTGAGCACTACCACAAACGTGAACAGGGCATCATAGTTGACGCAATGATAGCATCATATAGCAAGTGAATAGTAAATATAAAATTTATTAGTAATTTGAAGGATTATTAGAGTTACTGGTACCTGGGCTTACAAGTACTGCTTCACTCATATTAATGGTACCTACTGTGAAGTTATATTGCCAAACCTTCCTTGATAGGTGGGCTCTCTTATGTGTCTTATTATGTATGTATGCTATATGGGTCTATTTCTCATTTTTATGCCATTACGAAAGCATTAGCCCGGTTCTGCCTTCTATTAAACCACGTGGGTCAGGTTAAATTTTTGTTTATGTGTAATGAAGGTGTGTAAGGAACTAAAAGAATTATTGTATTGTATCATTTGTATCATCTCATAGTGTCAGTATAATCTTAAACGTAAACTGATCCGACAAGTTCTTTAATGCTGTGAGTGAAATCGGGAGGCATGTTGACTGAGATTATAAAATGTGAAAGTGAATTTGTTTGTTTAATATGCCTTTTCTCGCTTCGACACTTCAAACGTGTCGAGAAATTTAACACACAGATAGATTAAGATATTGAAATCAATATAATCTATTTCTTATCTCAATCACTGATACTTTTTAAATATCACATACAAATAAAACAGAATCGATAAACAAAAAATACTACCCAGGTACAATGGTAGTTTAAAAATCGTGTCTAACCGTGATTAATGCTAAGTCGTGATCATTTATCTCGATCCTGGCTATAATCTAGCCTAGAGTTGATCTATTGTTCTCATGCCCAATTACTAGAGGGCATTGACCTGGTTTATTTTGCTGTCGGTACTGTAATAATTTCGCTGCTGACCGTACTTGAGGTAATTGTACGAAATTCAACTTTACATCCGTTTATTTGGGTTTAAATGACTTTTAAGGATTCACGTGGTGTTATTGACTGTACTTAGTATTGTTTTTTTTTTGTGAATTGGTCCTTAAATTAGTATGATAAGGTATATAGTCGGTTGTATGGTTGGTGTCATTTTCGGTTCATTATTGTACACTTAATTGGACAAGTGCTTAGTTAATACAAGTTTTTGTTCAATTCAATAAGTCTTTAAGATTGTTCACAAAAAGATAATAGGAATTAAGTTACAATATGAACTATTGTTTTGTCTTATCATATACATACCTATACATAACGTACACAAAAATATACAGTCCATGAACATTTTTATTAAAATACGTTTTAATGGTTCCTAGGTTTACTTCGCCCATACAAAATTTGCTCTTTCATTTTATTTTATTGGTAAGATACATAAATAAGTTATATAAAACCTATAATTAGGTTAGCAGGTGCAAGCAGGTCCTTCTTTTTATGTTCTCTATATCAAGTAACTGACATATACATGTAGGTATTGTAACTGTTTGTCTTTATTAAACTTGTAGGTATTCATACTATATAAAAGTTTACATCGAGAACAAAAAAGCATCCAAGTTCAACTTAATATCGTGACCATAATTGAATTTTTAGTATTTATTTAGCAGGAAATACCGATATCTTAATATTTTTACAAAAGTGACACGTTGCAAGATAATAAAGTTTGCAATAAAATTTATGTACCTACACATTTAAGGAAGTAACAAATCGAAAACACATAATCGTATATTTTTAAACAAAGAAATATATTCAGTAAAAATATTTTGAAATACAGTCCAGAATACTGGTCTGTCAGAGACACTTTGAATCGACAGGATCATCAATCAATTCAATTCTTTGATTCTTTAAGACAATTCAATATTTTAATGGCTTTTACTTATGCTACATAAGCACATATTATTTTGCCAATGTCACGTGGGATGGAGAAATCACGAATTTTATAGTTCTATTTCGCAACACACCCCCATATATAAGTAAATACAATCATCTTGAAATGTCTGGACACAAGTCGAAATAGAATTTGTGCATGTCCGTGAAAATAAACTCGACTCGAATAACAGGTAGAGCGTAATTCGTATGGTTTAGTAGGGCTATTCCGACCAAAATCGAGACTCACTCAAGTGAATTTAGCCATTTCGCTCATTCGGTCTGTCAAATTTAAATCGTTAAAAACTTGCTACAGAATATTTAGTAACACTTAAATATTTTAGTAACTAGAATAGCCCTACAGTT
>DVVJ01000589.1:0-14199 GCA_018234505.1 Junonia neildi neildi | reverse complement strand
GGCCTCTTCTCCTATTAGGGAGAAGGTATGGAGCTTAATCCACCACGCTGCTCCACTGCGGATTGGTGGACATACATATGTATGTCAGAATTTCTTTCGGCACATGCAGGTTTCCTCACGGTGTTTTCCTTCACCGCCGAGCTCAAGATGAATTTAAACACAAATTTAGCACTTGAAAATCCAGCGGTGTTGACCAGGGTTTGAATCCGTGACCTTTGGTTAAGATCCACTAGGCCATCTCGGCTCTATGTAATATTTTGCTATAAAAGCGTCGAGTCGTCGCTTCGGGGAGACCGCAAAATATCACATGGATTCAATTAAATTGGTGTTTATTAATTTTTTTGATGTAACAACCGTTGCTGAAAATCAATTTGCTAGTATGGTTGTCACGAAATGAACGAAAATAATACTGGTAACTCTTTGAGGCTCAACCGCCGCTTGTCCGTCAATTTTATTGGAGCCTTTACTCTTTATATTTTATTTATTGCTTTTATTCGTAGGCTGGCAAAGCACTTAATTTTATTCGATGACACGATCGATTGCCTAAATTGTTTAATAAAAACGCTTGCATAGTAATTGTTAAAATTATTTAATATCTTCTTTAATATTATAAATCAGAAGAGTTTAAATAATTCCAACTTCAAAAAAGAAGTTAGTTAGGTTATCAATTCATTCTATGCGCTGACCACAACAAATGACGCCGATTATTGTGGTGTTACTAGAGTCCACACGTGCCCAATTTAACGAATTATTGCCACAGCGTGAAATAATAACTATCTATTTTGAGGCAATTCGGAAATGAATTATCCGATGATAACCTGGCCGCAATTCTATTAAAACGTGTCATGAAACTATGAATTGTGAGTAAATTTTCTAAACAAAAAATTACCGATTTCAAAGGTTAGTATTTAAAGTTATCATTTTACAATTAACCAGTATGGGTGCAAAGTTCTCATCAATACAAATTAATAAAGCCCAAACTTAACGTATTAGCGGTAAATCGTCGAAGAATTCCCTCAATTGCCGTTCGGCTCCATAACCAGGTCGACTCCGGGTTTTGATGACATTGTAGGGCCTTAAAATACTTAGAAAAAAAAAACAAATACACTTGTCGCCCCTACGACTTTTAAAAGTTTCCCTTAATTTCTCTGGCATGTCATCATCAAATGCTGTCTTTATCATGTAACATGTCACAATTTCTATATTAGTTATATTGAAATATAACTAATATAGAAATTGTGTGAAATGAAATGAAATATTTTGTTTAAATTCCGAATTAATATTATTTTTAAAGGCAAACGAGACTCTCACTGTGTCGTACTATTAACAAATAAAACATGTATATGACGGCATTCAAAGCATTGAGTTGAACTTAAATGGCAGAAAATATTATTCTAAGAAAACATAAAGCCGCTCCATGTTATTCATGATGGCCTTTCCTTTTCCCAGTGATACTTGTAAAGTTTATTGCTAAAAGCCTAATTCTGAGTATCTATTTACTAGGTTTCATGGTCCGCTTAGATTATCGTGCCTAAAAGTGCCTATTCTGTGATCATTAAAGTTGTATCTTCTTCTTCCTAGCATTTCCCGGACTTAACCAGGGTCTGCTTTATTCTAGCCTAGGTATTGACGGGTTACTGATTTTTATGCAGAGCGATTGCCGTCTGACCTCCGCAACTCAGATGGAAAGCCAGTAACCATTTACACTAAAATATTTTACTTACTATGAGTAACGATCGTCATTAGGTGATTGTGATAACAACCGGACCGACGGCTATACGTGCTCTCCGAGGCACGGTGGGTAAACCCACAAGGACAACTTAGAGCGGTCGCCTATATAGAAGACCGCTGTAAGTTATATCTACTATCATATCAACATTCATGGCAATTGATTTAGTTGTTAGAAGCAAAATGACTTAACAGACAGAACTACTTTCACATTTATGATACTAATAAGATGAAGTATACCTACATACTCGCGTTCATGGCAGTTTTTGTTATGCGATATTTACAAAGAACTGGTGGCTTAGTTTATTTGTTTAGCTTAAACTACTTTTGGAGTATTTTATTTGACTACCTGCCACTTGCAATCCTACTGACAATTTTGTGTTTTAGGTATTTAACCTGAACTTTGACTTTTTTCTAAAAAGCAATATAAGTTCAATTTTAAAATATTAACTATCTGTCAAAATTTGTATCTGTGAAATTCTGCTAACAATCATGTCAGTCGTTTTATTTTTTTGGTTAAAACTGTTTCTTAAATATTTAGTTAGTAAAAATCTGATGAAATAAAATTCAGTGTTATGAATTCATAAGCACCCTATATACATGTACATCGAGAGTACAGTGAGAATCGTTGCAGCAATTCATTTACTTACGCGCCAAAAACATTTAATTGGATCGAACATTCTAGGAAGTACATTCTATATAGAGAAGTAGCGGTGCAATTTAAATAGAATTAAGGTAAATTAGCTTGTAAATGAAGACGTTTGCGGTCGTCGCCGTCCGTGTGAAGCGCCCTTTAGTTCCATTTTACGAATTAAGTTCGGAGAAGTTAAAGTACTCGCTTAAGTCCTTTAGAACTGTTTTAAGGGCCCTTTATTTTTTTCTACGGACCTGTGCAAACATATTTCGGTACTTAGAGATCCTGAAAATCTTTTAAGTTAAAACTTTCTATTATTTGTTACGTAGATACCTATTTTCTATTATAATATTTTCTTGATTGTTGTAAAGAACTAATATTAAAAAGTTTAAAGTTTAATTTTCGGCAGAAAGAATTTTTTATTTATTTATTTATTCAACTTTATTGCACACAAAACCAAAAAAGAAATACATCACAAAAATAAAAACTACAAAATTAATAACAACAGAGATGCGTGCAAAGGCGGCCTTATCGCTAAAAGCAATCTCTTCCAGGCAACCTTTGTGACTGGAATTTATCAGGGAATGACATACAAGGTAGTGCAAAATTGCAAATATACAACACCAAAGTAGAATACCTACCTAATAATAATAAAACAAATATATAAATGTGATTATATTATACATAAACAGAATAATATAATAATTATATAAATAAATACACATATACATACATATAAATTATACATTACATTATATACAATACATTATATTATATACATACATACATATATAGTCATGTAGATAAATAAAAGTTTTTATAATGGTCGACATTACCTTGACAGAAATATGCAAATTCTGATTGCACTTATGTTCAGACAACGTTGAATTTATATTACCTAGACTTTTTATTTTTAACGTCGAATAAATTTACTACGGTTTCGAAAAAGTCAAGAAGAAATCGCAAAAGAAAATCAAACCTCTTATTGTTGATTTTTTTTTTTTAAAGTCAAAATTAAGTACAAATAATATGGTTTTCTCATTACTATAAACTATTACTTCATTTTATTCTATAAAAGTATACAGCAAAATAGCTAATAATAATGTTCATTTACTTTCAGTGCCATTCGCAGTTGAAGAACGATCGGGAGTAATAACAGTAATAGATGAACTTACAAAATTTGACAGACCTTTATTCGATTTCGAAGCAGTAGCAATGCAAGAAAAACTTAATATTTCTATATCAACAAACGCCACAGTCCATGTAGTAGACGTGAATGACGAGAGAGGTGTCTTTTTGAAGTAAATATATCATATATTAGTCATCTAAGTTAATTATTAAATTCTCAATAACAATACTTTTCGTTTTCAGAGGAACGCATTCGCCGTTCGTGTTTCGTGTTAAGGAAAATGTAGCGGGAGCTATAATTGGACATATTTTCCCAGTGAATTCGAGTTCGTTTTCCAATAATAGTGGGAATATTAAGTTCATTATTGCTAATCAACAGGATGTGGCTGATGATATCGCGATAGGTAAGATTTGTGTTGACTCGTAAAATAGTTAAACTTTATATAGATTCAAGAAGGATATTTAATAAAATATGTATGAAATAAGTTAATTTCGCGCACTACAATAAGTAAATTATAATAAAAGTAATCACAATACGACACTCATACATAGATACCAAATTATATTCATATTAAACTGATCCTACAAATTATCAACCTGTCAGATTAAAATCATAAGAAAATAAAATGAATATAATGATTAAATGATATAATAGTTCATCATGACCATGATCACCATTTTTCAAAATCAATAAAAATCTATATGATCCTTATGTAATTTTAAGTCTCTTATAAATGGTTTTATTTTACAGGACCAGATGGAACGATCTACGCTCAAAAGTCACTAGACAGAGAAAAGAGAGATATCTACAGAATGACCGTTATCGCTGAATTCAACAAAGGCGTTATATCCGGAGCCGGATTATATCAAATTATTATACACGTTGACGACGAAAACGATAATCCACCAATATTTGATATGCCCGTTTATGAAGGCGTTATTACAGAAAACGCAAAAGCTGGTACAGAAGTTAAAATGAATAATAGAATTCAAGCAAAAGATTCTGATATAGACCAAAATGCTGTCTTTATGTACACTCTATTTGGAGATGGACATGATTCATTCAGTGTTAATGAGCAAACAGGAATAGTTACATATGTTGGAAGCAAATTAGATCGAGAAGAGAAAAGTGTTTATTTGTTAAAAATAGTTGCCAGAGATAAAGGAAGTTTAAAATCTGAGGCAAAGTTAACAATAACAGTATTGGATGAAAATGATAACGCACCTAAATACAATAAAATAATCATTCCATTAGGAGAACCGGTAGATTTACTAGAAGTGGATGAATTTACTCCAGTTAAAATATATAAAGAGAAAATGAACAACAGTACTGGTGTTGTATCGAAACATGAAGCGAAACCAAAAAACAAATTCCCTGTCACGGAAAATTCTCCATTGTTTTTAGTACCTGAGAATATTGCAGTTGGTTCTACAATATTAAAGCTAAACGCCATAGATATGGACAGTGGTGTAAATGGTCAAATACGCCATGAATTTATTTCTGAAGTATTTCTACCACCTTACGCTATGCCGGCCAATGCATTACAAGTTAAAAGATACTTTGTGATCAATGAAAGACATGGACATATTGTGGTAGCAAGAGCTTTACCACCAGAATCGGAATTTCGGTTGAATATATCCGCAATAGACGGCGGGGAATTAAGCGATCATATCACAATTAGATTATTTATAAAAGACGTTAACGATCATTTCCCGATGTTCAAAAAGTCTTGGTATAACTTCAACGTCGAAGAAGCTCAATATAGTCGAAGAGTTTTGGGAAAAGTCGATGCAACGGATGCTGATTTCGGTCAAAACTCGAATTTAACATACTTTTTACAACCGTCAAGTAAAGATATACCATTTGAAATATCTTCGTTAAACGGTGTTTTAAGTGTAAATGGCGTTCTTGATAGAGAAAAGGAAGACAAATATATTTTAACAGTCGTAGCAAGAGACAATGGTCAAGAAAAGAAATTGTCTTCTTCAGTCAGCGTTGAAATTCAAGTATTAGATGTAAATGATAACGCTCCGAAATTCTTTGCATATGACGAAGTTTTGGAATGGAAACATCCCGAGGCGGATGAATTATCGAATCACAATTTCGAATCAGTTATGATGATACCAGTTTACAAAGCGACGTTAGAAGAAAATGCACCCATTGGCACAACAGTTACACGAGTTTACGCAAACGATTCAGATTTTGTCGGAAACGGAAACGGATTGATTCTCTATAGCTTACCACAAAGAAAAAATCAACTGAATATGTTTACCATAGATTCCAAAGAAGGTATTCTAACAACGACTACAAGACTAGATTATGAGAGTCAAAAAGTGCATAATGTTACAGTAGTGGCTTCAGATTTAGGATCGCCAAGTTTAAGTTCAACAGCTATAGTAATGTTAACTGTCAAAGATATTCCCGATGAAGTTGAAATCTCAGATAAACCAGTATTCATATCAAGATACTACGAACTAGAAATCGAAGAAAACGTTCACACACCAGTGGAATTGGTGACTCTGAATTTGACGGAACACTATGAAAACTTCAAAATGAAATACTTTATTCTGAATGAGAACGATACAGATATAAAGAAAACGTTTGTAATTGATCCAAGGAATGGAACGTTGTATTTGATTAGAAGTCCTGATCGTGAATCAAGAGATATTTATGAGATTATTGTTAGAGCGGAGAGACAAAAAATTAGTAGAGAATTGCCACATATGATTTATCCAGTGGCAGATGATGTTTTGGAAGGAATGTCCAAATATGATGTGAAAGTGGTTGTTAGGATAAAGGATGTGAATGATAATGCTCCGAAGTTTTTAAATGGGGGAAGACCTATGGTTACCGCTATTCCTACTACTGCTCCGTTTGGTTACGAAGTATTACAGTTACAGGTAAGAATTATATTAATCTATAATATTCCATACTAATGTTGTATGTCCAAAAGTAATTCGGTGCTGAACTAATTTCTATAAATTTTGGCAAACATGTAGATAAAACTTAGGTGAAAGTTTTTTGGAGGCAATGTAAACCTATGTGAACGTGGGAAATTACTTGTATTATTTATGTTATAGATGTATGTGTATTTGTAAGTATTTCACGCAAAAACTGTAATTAGATTTTTTCAACTAAGTTATGTAGTGATAGTGATCAGGCCAACACATTTGCCATTATGTATTTGTAAAAATATTGAGTAAATTAGCGAAAAAATAACCCTTCAAGGTCCTAGTTTTTAGTATATAATACAGGAAGGTACCTTTTATAATTATTAAAATCTAAAATAATGTTCAATTCCAGGCAACAGACGCAGACATCGGTATCAACGCAGATATCCGCTACCAAGTAATAAACTCAGAAGGCGCCAGATTCAGCGTAGATTCTGTGACCGGACGGGTCAAAGTTTCTGGCAGTTTCTTACGAGACGCCGGCAGAGTTATCGGTTTTGATGTTAAAGCCACTGACCGGAGAGGCGCTGATGATGGAAAATCTGCTATTGTTAATGTTTTTGTAAGTGTATTATTTTAGTTAGATTATATTTGATGGTATAGTAATGTATAAGTGGGAAAAATGTATGATGGGTGTTTGGTGCTGGAAACACTGTAATAAATAAATGCTGTTAGAGTTATTTTGATGAAATATTAATTGATTTAATCTTTATAGTAGATTAAGCTACGTTTTAGGCAGGAATTTGCAAACGGAAACTAGTTAACACTTAAAATGATAATTAATAAATAGAAAGTGATATATTTCAGCAAAATTTTGATATATTGGTCACTGTTAACTTTAAGTTATGGCCGAATAAAGAACTCTTTTTCTCATTTTTTTTTTTGATACTTTATAGACAAAACAGTAACGAAAGATACTGAATAACCTTGGATAATAATATATAACTAACTTATAATAAAAAAAAATAAAAAAAAAATAATAAACTTAAAATCTTTCAAGGTTTACGTCCTAAACGAGAACAAACAGCTAGTAATGGTGCTAGGAGCTAAACCAGTTGAAGTGGAAAAGGAGTTAGACAATATAACCCGACATCTGTCAAATATGACCGGCTTTGATATACGAGTGAGGAGGCTTGAGACTAGTTCTAAAGGAGCTATGGATGGTTATGCGTAAGTATATTTGTAGTGGATTTGTATTCAGTATTTTGTAATCTCTATATATAAAAATGAATTGCTATTCGTTAGTCTCGCTAAAACTCAAGAACGGTTGAAGGTATTTATGTTATCTTGGTCTTGAATTGTTCTTGGAGTTCTAGGGATAAATTAAAAGATGAGAAAAATTGAAATAATTTCCGAAAAACCTCTAAAATCAGCCCTTTTATAGTTCCTATATAAACGTTTTAAATTGAGGCAATACGAAGTCTGCCGGGTCAGCTAGTAAAAGATAAGTTTTAGAAGTTTAGGAATTTTTGTTTCGTCATCGTATTTTTATGTATCAAAAAAAGGTCCGTATTTAATTGCATGTTTTTAGCCTGATCACCACATATTTTTATTAGCTCAAATTCCTATTTTAATCGGTATCTTGTCTCCATGTTCGTCCCATAAAAATATTATCGAAGTGGGTTCAGTAATTATTTAATTTTTTTTGCTATTGCCATGTTAGTGTCAGTGCCAGGGATCTTAGAAATCAAAATCATTTATGTCTTAAGTCTTTCAACGAGATATTTAAAACATACGTCCTACTAAATGGTTTGATATTCTGCAAATATTTTAAGACTTCATTTAATTGTTTCAGAACTGACATGTACATTTACGCGGTTGATCCGATATCGAATGCAATCATCGATATGGAAGTACTTCAAAAGTAAGATATTTATCACTGATGACCTTATAATACCTACTTAACTAATATCAACAGTTACATCAAATTTAAATATTGATTTTGATTTCGTTTTCATAATATTTATCACAGATGGACTTCTCATACCTACTTATGCAGTATCCTCAATTTTTACAAATCTAAATATAGATTTAGACTTAGATTTTATTTCTTCCAGATCTTTAGCAAAACGCGAAGTATTCCAACGTCACAATCTAGCAGGTTTCAAAGTGTTAGAAGTAGGGGACACTACCATGGTCCAAGCCAGGAGTGGTCAAATGCTAAGTACTATGGAAATCAGTGTAGTGGCTCTAGGATGCCTAGTGTTTATTGGAGCTTGTACTACTGCGATATGTATCCTGTGCGTTAGAAGAACTAGAAGGTAATTATGTTAAAATATCATTGGTATTGCTTTTTATTTGGTTGGAAATAGTGTCCAAATTTTTGAAGCGTAAAAAAGAAGATACTTGTCGTTTTCAGTGATAAGCAAAGACAGGATTATATGCATATTCGCATTTCTCAGCCATTTTTACTACCTTGATGACCTTTGGGAATTGACTTGATGACTTTTTTTTGGTCGCCACTGAAGACGATTTATAATTTTCTCTCGACATATTTTTGTCGCAAATTCCATATACAAAGACTTTTTCTGTTGCATATAATCCGGTCTCTAGTGATAAGGTAACGGCACCTGATTCAAATTATAATTCAATAAAAAGGTCTATGAATTATTTAAATATTTCTAGTATAATAAATTTTGAATTTATAGATTAAGCCGTGTTTTCAAATACCTAGGAATTGGGTGCCCTTATCTTAGCTATTTTCTAACTTTTAATTCATCTTGCATTATTGCTTCATTATTAATTTAAATTCCATATAGAAATCTCCAAAAGGTAAGCGATTTTATTTCTTACACATTTCAGACATCATCACCATCACAAAAGAAAGCATGCACATCATTATTTCAACTAGATCGTAGGAATTTACGCAATAATTTATAAAATTAACTTAAGACTGAAATAAAATATTCAAAACAATTGATTAATGATTTTATTATTGTGTAAATATACCTTTCTTTCTGTTTCTGAACGCTTCATCCACATCTTCATAAATAGAGACCGGAGCATATGCAATTGCATATTTGTATAAGCATTTGCTATAATTACATATTTCACCTAAAATCTAGGAATAAACACATATTATCCGTAGTTTAGTCTAGCGGCTTCTATTGTTTTGGTATTTTTATGATCTTTTTTGGTCGCTACTTATCGGCCGTTAGAATTGACTTGAACTGAAAACCCTTTTTAATTATAAATTTTTAGATATTACATATTTTTTCATATCCCGCCAGTTTTGTGTATATTTCCAGGGTTTCTCGTTTTACGCACATTTCAAGTATTTTCGTGCATATTTGCATATAATCCGGTCTCCATTCATAAATGTAACAGCTTCTTGTGACTGAACTATCTATCTTTGCCCTAACAGAAACCGTCACAAACCATTTTCCCAACGTCTTAACGCTTTCTCAACTGAGCACCTTACTAAATACGGAGGCCTTTTCCCATCTGGCAACAATCAGTGTCAAGAACTAAATCAATCGTATAGCGAGGCAGATTCGTATATCGATGTCATGAATCAAAGTACGTTGAAAAAAACATGCCCTCATGGTAATGCGGTGGAAGAATTTGGTAAAGCACACCAGAAGTGCACAAAAGGACAGTTCTCTGATATAAATGGGAAGGAAAAACATGAAAGGATGTGCATTAAGTTCAATCAGCGATCTACGCAAAAGAGGTAAGATGTTGAAACTATTTGAGCAATATTTACTATCAGTCATGATATCATTTGTACATTATTTACTGTACTTACTATTCTGTTCAAGAAAACATAAGACAAAATCACATAAATTGAAGTGTCATTGGACATTACAAACGAAGTTCCTTTTCATCGAAATAGTTTCTTTATTAAAGTTCCTATTGTATTATATTAAATAAAAAAGGAAGCACCAGCAAAAAATGTATGAAGTCTGGTTCTGGAACCAATAACGACGAAGTAATTTGTTTGAGAATAGTGGGTATTACTTTGTAAATACCTGTATTTTTTTACTAAAAATCTAAACTAAACTGCCACAATAACTGTTAAAGTACATCAAAGCAGCTATCTGATGACATATATACCATCGTTATTGGTTCCAGGACCGTTTTGTCTGGTTCTCCTTTATACACAAGCATTAAAATAGTAAAAAATTCTAAACATGCAGTTGATATTGGCCCAGTATAGTCAAGCATATCTTCTTTCTCTTTTTTGTCTTTATATCGTATTCCAATACACGGAATCTCAATCTTAATAAAAATAAGGAATTTCATCCCTAAAACCTCATTACCAAAAAAAATCATTAATCAATACCCATGGGCGTAGCCAGGATTTGCTTTAGGGGTGGGCAAAATTGGAGCAGTTAAAAATAATAATGAAAAGTGTAAACAACAACATGAAATGAGTTTTAGGCTCGATTTTACTGTTTTTTGCCAAAGTCTAAACGTTTCAAAATACTTGTTTTAAAGTTACTTTAAAGGATTTTAAATTTATTACTGAACCTATCATCCAATGCTGGGCCCCTCCCGTACTCATGGCTACGCCCATGTCACTACCCATAAGACACCACCATAAGACATACATCACAAACCCATCACACCATAGGAAAGGTCACACGTCGATAACGTCGCTGAATTCCAGTGGGCAGGACTCGGGGATCGCGGAGCGGTGTCCGTGCCAATCCTCGCACACGGAGGAGAGCAGCGGGTATGGGATATTTTGTTATTTTATCTGGTTTTGCACTTGATTTTGTCGAAGAAGTACCCAAATTTAAAGCAAAGTAGACTAAAAATAAAAATAAATGTTAAAGGCTGCGACAGCAACAAAAATTACGACTAAGAACGACTTAACAAAAATTTATTGATGTTATTTCTGAAACGAAAAAACTTTTACTTAACTTTCTAAAAATATCTGAGGGCATTAATTTTTATGTGTTATTTTTAACTTATATTTTTTTATCTGGTGCATAAAATACGTATTATAGTATACGTAAAAAATTCGTAATATTTTGTCAAAAAGATCAAAACAATAAAAGCAGTAAGATTGTCGTAGAAGACTATAAGATTGTTGTTATGTATAATAACTTACATTAATCAATATTTATAAAATTACAGCTGTAGCTACGAAGATTCATTAAAGTCCAACAACAACCAAGACAGAAAATCCTTCCGTATAGACCACGACAACAGATTCATTAGACGCGCCTCCTTCAACCACCAACCTTTAGACACACGACGATACAACCCACGACGACAATCCTTCTCAGAGAACTTACAAAGACACTTCCCATCCTTTGAAAGAATTGGCTCAGGAAGACTATCCAGACAAGTTTCCTCACCAAATGTGAACTCAACCCCATCATATTTCCTAAACAATAAGAAGAATTATCGAAAAAAAGAAGTAATTAATGAACCAATGATAGATTACGATCATAGTGAAGTTGACGATGTTTTTGATACAAGATTGGATAGACGATTGAGCAGTAAGAATAGGAAAGGCAGTTTCATGGATTTGGGACAAACAGCGGTATTCGTGGCGACTCCGGCGACTGCGGAAATCATAAGGCGACAAGGCAGTGAAAGAATTATGTTCGCGAGACCGTTATAGCACAAATAATGAAGAAAACACCAAATTGGAAGAATTTGATTTAAATCAAGAATAGAATTGAATAATGAAGATTCTTTAATGGCCAAATTTGAAGAATTGGATTTAAATCAAGATAATGATGATTCTTAAATAACAAAATTTGAAAAAATTGATTTAAATCGACAATAGTGATAAATAAATAAGGTTCTAAAACACCCAAATTTGATGAAATGGATTTAAATCAAGGATAGCAATAAATAATGCTGATTCTTAAACAACTAAATGGAAGAATTGGATTTCAACCAGGAATAGCAATAAATAATAAAGATTCTTAAACAACAACATTTGACGAAATGGATTTAAATCAAGAATAGCTTTAAGTAATGCTGATTCTTAAACAACCAAATTGGAAGAATTGGATTTATTTTAAGAATAGCTGGATTTAAATCAAGAATAATGTGCTTGTTAATGTATGAGATTACCTACCGATGTAAATACAAGATTAGGTTATAATGTTCGTAAAATTGTAAATATTGTGTGATATATCAAATTAGTTATAAATGTATTTATGTAAATAGATTTAAATGTATATTTCTATGAGGCTAATAAAATGAGTTTTTCTACGTTTTGATAATTTTTAGTTCGATTTTTATGCAGTTGTGCCATTCGAGGAGCTTTTCTATCATCGAATTACTATCTTAGTTTAAATTATTTCTATTACCTTCTATAATGTAAATTAACTTTGATGTAAGTGTAAAAATAAACGATGTTATAACATTCCGAAGTTTCATTTTAACTCCAAACTCCAAATTAGAGTTCAAAGTTTGAGAAGTTTGAATTAAAACAACAAATCCCACTTTCTATCTTTATTGAAGAAACTTGTATTATTTTACAATTTGCCTTTTTTATGGGATAAGGCGGCAAACGAGCTGACAGATCACTTGATGGAAAGCAAATGTCCATGTGTTGTGTTGGACATTTGCAACACCAAAGGAGCTACAAAATGCGTTGCCGGCCTTTTAGAGGTTATGGACGGGGAATGGATGGGGAATTATTGGGGAAGGGATGGGGAATTAGGCCTCCGGTAACCTCACGTACGCGGCGAAACACGACGCAAGCGACATTTTACGCCGGTTTTCTATGAGGCCGTGGTATCACTCCGGTCGAGCCGGTCCATTCGTGTAAATGCATGGCACTCCCACAGTGTGACTTGCAGTCATATTCGTAAGTGAATAGATCTTGATTTCCAAAATTTTCGTCAACATGAGTTTTGGATTAGGTACCCTATAATTAAACTAATTTAATAAAAAGTTTAGATTCTTTCCTAATGAAACAGAAGTGAAGTGCTACGAATAATTTTACTTTTTACCGATTATTGTAGAATCAATCAATTAAACACAAATCAATTATGTAACCCATATTTCAAAAAACATAACTAACAAACCATTTACATTTAAGACTTTCCTTTTCCTTTCCACTCGATATCGATAACCATACAAGTACAAACGAAAGCAAACATTTGCGAATAAATAGAGCAATTGGGGAGATGTGTCTGAGTTATTGTGTAACATAAATATCAGTTATAGGACAGGGTTCCTTGTGTTTGTTCAGCTAACAATATAAGCCGCGTATTGGTGGGGCGACCATGGGCTTGGATAAGCCGAGTCTATACAGGACAATCTAGAATGTGAAAAGCTGTTAGATTTTCTGATGTTTAATAACTATACATATGTTACGTTTATAGTTGTGCTTGTTTTAAAGGTTGGCAAACCCGTCAGATACGTTATATATAATTTAGATACGAATGAAAACTTGAAATATACGAGCTGTATAATATAGTGTCAGGCTAGATTCAGAATAATGTAAGGAATTTATAATGTAAGGAACCAACGAACGTAGACTGTTTGTTGCATATTTTATTAAAAGGCTTCCTCTATAGTCAACACAATGGACGGACTACTGAAAAAATAGATTTCTTGATAAAAATCATCGGAAAAGCAATAAATAAACTAAAAAACCCCCGACATACGAGAGGAAAAGACACAAGATAAAGTTACTAAAGCCTTTTAAATAGCAATCATACGTCGCGAGGTCTATCTTATAAACTTTAAATCCGAAAATTTTCCGTCGGGGCTGCCAGGCCTTGGTATTTGTATAATTTAATTATTATTATTTATGCGATATTTAACTCCGTAGGTGT
>DVVJ01000588.1:0-14221 GCA_018234505.1 Junonia neildi neildi | reverse complement strand
GTTTACAAAATTTTATCTTTAAAAAAATACTTCAGGCTGACATAAATGGAGAGTCCGCCGAGAGCGAAATCTGAAAATAATAATTACCAAAAGTTAAGGTTTCAAATTTTTCTTTTATATGAAATTCAATTAAATCAAATACTCCAGTTAAAATTGAACTCAAGTGATCATTCAACTTTGCGGAATGAATCCCGCATTTTCGAAAACCAAGTGGAGTTCATTGTAAATTCTTTTTTCAGCAATTATTGTGGTTATCAACATTTTTCCGTTTGGAAAAGAATTTCACATAATCAGATCTTTAATTAAATTCAATTTAGAGCAAAATAAAATAAGCGGTAATTATAGGGCAGGAAATTGGTCTTTTTACACAGTAATTCGTATATTTAGCATACTTATAAATATTTATTTTTTTTTACTGATTTTTTACTCACATTGATTTAAAGTTAGTGCTCCCGAACTTACACGTGATTTTGATTTGTTTGCCCTTATTACACCTTAAATTCATCGTAATGAAATAAAAACACTTTAGAAAAGTTTTATAGCGAGCTATAAAGCTTCATTAAAATCAGACGAATTTAGTCTGACCTTCTGAAATAGCAAATTTATATACCAACGATATAAACTTAAAGAAAAGATACTGAAAATATTCTTCACATATTGAATTCGATATTGTCCTCTTAAATAAGTTTAAAAACAGTCTCACAAACGTCTTTGTTGACGCAGTTTCATGTATCGATTGCATCAATTTCAATGTATTTGATAAGACATTCATACCGATCTTTATTCAATGTCCCGTTTCAAAAGCGACCAATACGGTACCATATACTTGTTCCAACACAAACTATTTTATATTCACTACGGCTTTTATATCAATTGTTAGAAAGAAAACGTTTGGTCCAGGTGTTAACAGGGATAAGATTTTCAAAGTCAAATTCGTGAAGGATTTGAATTATTATTAAATAAGGGTTACGGTTACGACGGTGAAAATAACTCTTCATGTTTATTGTATTAAGTGACATACATTTATTCTCGAATGTACTGTAGTATAGGTACCGTAAGTTTTGTACGTCTGTTTATGAATTTTATTTTTAAAGTAGGATAATGTATTCTTACTGTGTGAGATGTACATGCATAAAAATTCTTATTTATCTAAATATCTATTTATCTATATTAACACTAAGTTACGACGTCAAAGTTAGAGCGAAATACAGAGATAAATATGGAAATCTGACCCTACCACCATACGAGATACATCGAAAGCTAGAATGAGGGAAAACTTTAAGTTGTGAAAACATTATTAATACGAAAGTTTTATGTCACCACTCAATGATAGTGTAAACTCCACTTAATATTTAGATCTACATTAATATTAAATAAGTGTTCACTGTAACAGAATGGCACTTTTTCAGTATTTTTCCTGTTACTCCCCGGAGACCCATTGTTCAGTTCCGACTAATGTTCGTATAAATATAAGACTAACTAAAAGGAAATCGCTATAAATAGATTATTTTACGTGAAGCCATCCGCAAAATTTTAGATAAGATAACATTTATTATTAGCTTCTGTGTTTTTATAAAGACTATTTTTTGCAGTAATAAAATTAAAAAACTACATCCTATTTAGGTACGTAGTAATTTCGTTGATGATTCTTATTTCATTACGTGTTTTAAGACAAAAACTCGCCATAAAAACTGCCAGTTTTAGATAATATGTTAATTTAACATAGTGTAAAATTAAATATTGCTTTAGATAAAAAGTTATAGTATCATAGTTCGTAATCGTAGATTTTATCTGCATTGATTAAGTACTATACACATCCTTTTTATTAGAGGACTTATTTACATATGTAAACACGAATATATTCTTGAGTTATATTTTGTACAAGACAAAAACTATGCTTTCGAAATAGTTATTGCTCGTGGTCCAGTTACGTCGATCGTTATCAAGAAGAACGTGCACTCACTTATCGATATCATAGCATCGACTGACACTGTGACATACTATAACTTTTGTACTGGACGACAGATGTAGAACTAATTAATGTAAAGATTGATGACTTTTTATTATCAGAACAAAAAAAAGTTTTAACTTGTACCTAATTGTCAAAAATATATGTCACTGACTCTAAAAATAATTATACAAGTATGAATTTTTAGTTCTTTGCAAAAAAAAATGCATTTGCCTCATTTTAGATATGTAAAAATCTTTGACAGCATTATTTTAAAACGTCTGAAATTATTTACATTATGTAAGTGTAGCGATAAACTACTATTTAAGAAATCGTCATCGTTACGAAAATTCAACATAAACACAACATTAAAAATATTAAAATTGCCAAGTAAAGTAACCACACATGAAGAGAGAAAGTAACGTCTATGTTTATATATTTATAAATATAGGTTTCCGAGTTGAGGTCAACGACAGCATCGACTTTCGTTTAATGACACCACCTCGGGTCTAAAATGCTAAATATGCTGTAAACGGGGTTCGCAAACCAGTTGATAAATAATTTCTTCGGCATGCGCAGACGCCGTGCAATGCGCACATACGACGAGACGTCGCTATTATCTGCCTCGCAATTTCCCAGAATTTTGTAAGATCGTTATTTTATAAAGTGATATTCTTTGGTATTACAAAATACGTAAGCTATGATGGAATGAAACGTTGAAATTAGTATTAGAATAGTAGTCCAAAATCGGTCGATAAAACACTTGGTATAACTAAACTGAAAGGTTTATTGTGAACAACTTACTTTAAAAGATAACGTAACGTAACACAGCCTGTACATATCCCACTGCTGGGCATAGGCCTCTTCTCCTCTTTAAAAAATACTTGGTAGATATGCATCTTATAATTATTTAATCTTGGGCAGCAAAAGATTTCATAAAATTAGTAAATAATATTTTTAATATGTTCAAGCCTATTTATAAGTTGTATCGACGACTAAGATTTTATAAATAAAAAGGAAATTATTTTCAAAAGGATGTTAAATGTATGTTTCCATGGCCATAGGTCAAACGGAATCGGATGCCGTTACATAATATCAATGCAAAAATGAGTTTCTTGTGGGCATCGGACGTATGTAGGCCGGTGACGCGATAACGTATCTTACTGGGTTAATAACCTATCGCAGAGTACTGTATGCAATCAAGTTTTATCAAAACGCTTCAAATCTTTATCAAAGGGAACGATGCAGAAATGTCATCGCTTAGTTTGATACTCGTCTTCCTCTATTAACAAACCAGCCAATATTGAAAGTAAACTATTTTTGTAAACGTCTTATCACCCTGTATTATCATCGGTGTTTTGTATCTTTGGAATACCAATAAAGTTCTTAATCTTTTTTTTAACGAAATATATTGATACTCAATACTCTGAAGAATTTTAATATATAAAAAATATTATAACATAGAAAGTAATAAAGAATTTGAATCGCAAATAAAAAAAAACCATTTCATTAAAAACTTTTTGTTTAAGTCAGTAAAAATAAGCTAATTATTATGAAAGTTTTGCGACAACATCTCTCATAAATGAGCATCCATCTTGTTACAATTCTTCACATAATAAAAAAAAATGTATTTAGAATTGGCCAATGGTATTTAATTTACTTTGATAAATATTTAACTTTGTATAAATCGAGTATAAATTATTATTTATCAACAAGAAATATGGTTTTTACGTTCTTATTGTAAAGGTAGTATTGACGTCAAGAGAAAAATTATCGTTTTGCACATTACCGTGTTAGATTAAGAGATTCTATTTATATGTTTAATAGCTCTGTTATATGTTTAAAAGGCAATAAGTAGTGGTTTCGCATATGTACAATATTTTTTTTTGTTATTTTCTATATTTTTAGGTGAATGGGAAACTTTTCTAAGTAATATGCGTAATTTTTACACAGTTTTTAAAATTTAGAAATTGAGGTTCTTACCACTGGAGGCGTTTTCCGAGGCGAACAGCGGGGCGGCGTTGTAATCTGAAATAAAAATATAAATTTTATTTATACATCTCAATTTTTATATAAATAAAATATAAATCATATAAAAAAGCAATTCCCTTAATATTACCTATCTTATTGTAAGATTTAAATTAGCTTAGATTTCATTTGAACTCTGTCACTCGGCAAAAAGGTTTTATAATTTAAAATGTAGAATTGTTGGATAAAATATTTATACAACATGAATACTGAATAGTTCATCATTCTAAAATGTGTATTAAATGAACAAGTGTTACCTATACGTAACTAGGCACTTAATTTTATTAGGTAAATAAAAATATTTCTTTGTAAACTAGTTCTTACAATGTATCTAGTATTTGTACAAGGTTAACATTACACGGTAGTACTGTACTGACCTTACTTAACAAGGAAAATTATTTTACAACTATATTAGAAAACTTGTATTAAAAATATTAAAAAAATCTATAGAAACACAGTTTTGTTTTTAAATAAGGTTTTTGGTTTTTAAACTTACATAAAAACAGTAACTAGGTATATGTATAGGTATCCTAACAAAAAGGCTGTATGCCGAGATAACACTTTAAGCGCCTCTCAGGAAATAACCAATTCTAATCGCGAGATTTGAAACGTTTATTTTCATTAACGCAATCACTTTCACAATCTACACCATGCGTTCTTATAATCTTATGAATAAAACATAAATTATCGTAAACCTATATAAAGTGTATTGCACTAGTTGTGAACGATGCCAATAATGGTCTATGAAATATGCGCGAAGGCCACGGGGTAAACGACATTTTCTTACGCAACGTTCGTCGGTCGCCACCAGTGTACTTTGACCCCTTCTATTATGGCCATTACACGCGCGTTAGAACACGAATGCTGGACGCGACACGTATCGATATAATTTAATTAGCACTGCTGGAAGTGGTTACGCGGACTTTCACTCTAATGTTCTTGTCTCTTTCTAAACATTTTGCCGTGAAAAGTAAATACACGATAAACAGCTATAAAATTCACTTTTTGTGTCTACAGATTAAAAATAAATGTACGAGAATAATTTTCATCTAAAGTTGTGTAAACATAAGCGTAATTTCGACTTAAGTCTTAAGGCATAGTTGTGTTGAAAATTTACTTGTCTATATTTAATTTTAAGATGAATACACGAAAGTCGAACACGGTTGTTTCACAATAATAACACTAACGTCAAAGTGACATACTGATCGAGAATTCTGTTGAACTGTCGGCTGCCATATTGCCTACATCTATGGCATGCAAATGTATATTTGTATGTGTGTGTTGTGTTTGTGTTGAAACTTGTAAGATGTGTGTGTTTGTAATAACATACCTGTTGGTGTGTGAGAGGTCGCGGCTTCTTTATATAGGACCTAACTCAGTAGTCTCCAAATATAGCATCGTAAAATGAAGTGTTATGAATTTATTTAAAAATAAAATGGAAATTTTACGAATCGAAAACGAATTTCGAAATATTTTTATGATTTTTACGACTATTATAATAGGAACGTTTGGCGTTAACTTTTTCAATAGAATCATAGGTTTAGTTATGAATGAAATCTGTTTGGTGAAACAAAACGGCACTGACCAATAAATATTCATTCTCCATTTTGTTCAAAGCACGTCCAGCCATTGGTCACGCTATTGTTTTAGTTGGTATTTTAATCGATTCAGATTTACTCGGCCGTAAGTCACAACAGAACGCATATTCATTCTCATAAATTGAATGTATAAAACAATTTGTATTAATACTGTTTTTTGATAAAATATTATATTAAACAAAAGGATTCTTATGACTGCTCAAAATTGAGAACTTAATTTTTTTTATGATAATAGTTATTTTCGACTTTCTTTCGACAATTCAATGTACTCTGCCCCTTAACGTTAGTGTGACGGTGACCCGGAAGATTTTTCCGTAAGAAGTTATCAGCACCAATAAAAGAAATCATTCTTGTTTATGTGTACTACTTTTTTACAACATAACATAATGTATTACTTAAGCAAAGACATAAAAACTAATACGACAACTTGTTCATGTTACAAAGTAAAGCAAGTAAGGTTAAGTCGTCGTAAGTTCTTGCAGTAGTAATAACAAATCGTTACTATTTTTTTCTTTGTAAGGAAAATTTTATTAACCCGTTTGTTATTTCTATGTAGATTCCTTAAGAAGTTGTAGATTTTTTTATTTCATTAAGATTTTTCTGTGTTTGTTTTGATGGTATTTTAGAGAAATATAGCACATGCGTCGATGTTAAACATAGGGTATATTTCCTAAAGATGTGGATTAACTAAATCGGAAAAAATACTGCACATTAAATAAAAATAAAGACGTGGCCTTATTGCTTTAACTGAGATCTGATATTATTTAATTATAAGCAACTAGATAGACAATTATCCTTGCGATTTTACCCGCATTTATGGATACTGCGCCATTCTTATTGACGTAACGTGACGCTGGTTAGCCTATAACCTACCTCAACAAACGTATTATGCAATGTTAAAGCAAATTTTCAAATAGGTCCAGCCTAGATCCTGAAGTTAGCGCGTTAACAAACAAACTATTCAGCTTTATATAAACGTAATATTCAAATGTACGCCCTGACTTTCAAACAAGTATTGGAAACAACAGCAATATCACCTCTCATTTTAGAACCAGCGTCAACAAAGTTAGTATACAGTTGTTTAATCAGTCCTGACCTAAAGCAATGTATTCGTCTCGTTTCCCCTACTGACCGTGCTCCTGAGTTTTTCCACAACGTAGAACCACAGTTCTGTATACTTTAATTTGATATACGAAAGTAGCCCTTATATGTAAACGAATAAAATCTGATTTTAATATATGAAGCCCAATACACGAACTGTTTACAGTTTATGCACGCATAAATGTGCATAACACGGCGCTCGCACGCTCCCATATACCTTTGTGCTTATGGTTTCCATGTATATAAAAGACACAGGGCTGGCGTTTACTTTAATATTTTTCATATGAAATAACATGTAAAATTTTATAATAAACACATGGACACAACGTAACACGCTTCAATAATAATATATCTTCAAAAAATTCTAAACCATTACTTATGACAAATAAATCATAAAACACGTAAAATATTACTGACAAAATATATAATAAATATAATAAATACTTAGAAAACTTATATTATTAACGGGTTAACTAAAGTACATTACAACATCAGCTTAATTAGTTACTTAATAAAATGTATACATAACATAATCCGCTTTATATTTAACTTAGTTTGCGATAATCCGGCCCCACTACTAACGTTGTTTCAAAACAGGCGGTGGGCAGACAGCCCTGGGTGGGAGGGAGGCGGAAAGGGGGCAAGGGGGCACGATTCCTGACCACGCACAACTGGGTGCCTCGCTTCCCGACGGCCTATATTTAGCGATGCATTTCACTGTACTTGGAAATTGTACGCCATGTTTCAGAAACTCTCGGTAAAAAGGGAATGGTGGAGCTATAGTCTGTGGATGTAGTGTCACGAAATAGTGCATTGCGCGGTTTTTCTTCCATATAACGATTTCCTTTGTACGATTTTTGAATCTGTACGGTAAGATTCAAATGGAAATACCACTTTTAAAAATGGATAATTTACAAGATTGATACAGAATTTCCTTGCATAACGTAGGTGGTTTTTGGAAAGAATTTTGGAAAATCAATTTCCAAAGCTGTAAATATAGCTCCCTTAGTTATATTTTATATAAACTGTTAAAGTTCTTATACTTCACGACTTTTACGGTTATTATTATTATACGGTTACTAAAATTGATACATCAATGTCTGTAGGATGTGCCATCGTTTAGAGTGATTTACATCAGAAGAATCGTAAATAGAAAGATTTGTAACCTTGTAATAAATAAAAGGTTCTATTAAACGACAATGACGGGAGATTTTCTGTTTTATTACAAAATTGTCAAGACAGAGCGATTGTAGGTCTAGTGTATACCTACTTTGACGTATAAATATAGGTTTGCATGCGGGCTTGAAATGGCTTGAATGGTAGTCTAGTTGTTATTAAGTTGTGACGACAGGCTTAGCATATTATCGTCAGTACTTCAGTAGTAACGGCATTGAACTGTGAGAATTGAGACCACGCCCATTTCTCTTTGGTCATCAGCGCCATTATTGAGTGACAATGTTATGAGGTAGGTCAGGGAAGAAGACATATAAGTATACACAATTTCCACCTAGTGTGATTCTAATAGTTTTACTAAAGTAGGGAGCCAATAAATTGTACTGATAAGCATCAAACTTTGCATAACGTAAAAAGCAAAGAAATTTGCAGAAAATAACTCATTTCTGAGAGTTTCAAGTTAAGGAAAATGATTTCGAGTTGACTGAAAACATTGCACCAATGCGAGTTTGTATATTTAAAAATTAAAATAACAGAAAATCAATTTCAAAGAAATATGGCATGCGGCCTACATTACTTATTCCTAGAGATAAAATAACAATGAGCAATATGAGCTAATATTCAAAATTACATTTCAACGTGTACGCATTAGTCTTGTGGTTAAGAGTGATCGGCGGCGCTGCGTGTGGGCGTTACCGCAAGCCACCCTGCCCTTTATCCCTCCAGACATACCAATACCTTATTTCAGCTGTGCTGAAATCGTACTGTTTCCTGTTTCATTGTAGGTATGTTGGTTGTCTTAAAAAGCTAATACATTATTCTTTACAATAACTGACACATAAGATCAGCTGATCAATAGCTATTGAACACTAGCAGATGTTGGCCAGTACGCTTTTGTTTATAAAACCAGATGTCTGTATTCGCTATATGGAATGAAGCATTAAGACTTCCAAGCATGATCAGAATTAATACATGAGTGAAAGCATCATATTTTCCAATAGCAAGTTTCACTTGAATTAAGTTCTCTGCGAAAGAGAAATCGAACATCGAGCGCGGCGAGTCTCCGTGGAAAGCGAAGAAAAAGTCCTAGAAGAAAAAGAGCAAAAACGCGCGGCGTGACTCCGTCCTACAGCAACATAAATCGATAATAGGAAGCCCTCCGACTAGTTCAGCAGTGCGTGCGAGCGACCTAATACACCCACTACGAGACTCGCTCGCAATGCGGGCTAAATATACTGGCCCCGGCGCGCGGCGCGTTCCTCCGATGCATCGCGCCGAACGGAACTTATGTCGCAACGACAACGTCCACAATTGCTTGTTCAGAGAAAATAACCGGTTTCAGTGTTTAAACGTGCGATACAGCACCCAGGAGGCTCGCGTTTAGGTCGAGTTTCCCTTGAAATGTAGGAGGAAGAAGGCCGTTTCACAAGAGAGCGGTCGCGGTAATAACACAGCTAGGTGCATTCTCGCTGCAATTTCGCTCTCGGTCGGGCTGTGTGTTTGTGGCGCGCTGAAGATCAGGGCTAACGATCGGCGTGGTGGCGGTCTCGCTCGCACGCGCCGCCCGCGCTCCTCAGTCCTCAGGCACGTCTAGCAAAAGAAACGCAACAACTTTATCTGACAGCGACGCGACGCGACGCCGAGAGGCTTTTGTGCGTTTTCTATGTTTATGATTATACGAGAACACGTATAAGGGGCCCTTTGAACGCGTTGCTAGCTACATAATTCTGCGACAGTTTTGTTTTTGTTTCAGCTTTTTGTTGAAGACGGAACGTGTTGCGTACAATGCGTGCGATATCATCAGCTAATCGGGTGGCTGCGGTGCCGCTTGTACAACAACCCATGACTTGTTTACAACTCTACGTTTAAAATATGTAATTAACAATTCTAAGAATTTGAAAGTGGTTTAATAATAGTTTATTAGCAACTCTTTAAGGAATTTAGGAACAAATCTAACGCTTTTTGTGGTACAAATGATTTCAAAAGGCATTTTTGGAAGCAAATATTTATTACGTTGATTGACCTTTTATGTATTTTATTCAATTACATCAACGATTTTTGTTTTGTATTTATTGTTACTGACGAGGGTTGAAACTAGTCAATTATTATTAAGGTTATCTAATTGCTCACCATCCGATGAAATCGATACAAACTGTTTGCGTTGAAAATTGGGGAATCGAATTGCATAGAAACGTAATACTTTAACCATTGGAATTTTAGTACCAATCACCGAGGATAATCTGACCCAATTTTGTGAAACTTCGGAAGAGCTATTTAAAGCTATTTCCAATCTCTTACGGTTTTAGACCATTATATTCTTTTCTATGGCAGTTAAGGAACAACGACCTTTAAAAAAAACAGGTCGGAGTCTTTTGAAAAGCTACATAAAAATAAAAATTTACTTTTCACTGCGGTTTCAGTGTAGGCGTAGATAAATTTCATCTTTTTTGTGATATCTGCAATGTCACTCACTTCTTGGTGTAATGTCGTGCCAAAAATATGTATGCACTTTTATACGAATTTTTATAATATTTTAAGTTGGCCAACGAATTCCAAGTGGTTTGATTATTCCATTTTTTTTTTAATATACATCTACTTAATGTGACAAGTTCTATACCTAATGAACAAATTGTTTTCTTATTGATTAAACAGAATTCACAGCACAATTGAATGGTTTTCAGGTGGTAGACAAAAACTTTATAATCATAAGCAAAATACACATAAAGTACAGACTGCTAATTAGAGTTCGTTAACTTTAGATGTTTATGGAATAATGAGGATAACCTATTGTACTCAACGTAACCTAAATAGAAGAATTTACATTCATCGAAATCTGAATAATACATTTATTTATAGAAGTCATAAAAAAAAATTCTAAACACGGATCAAGTTTCGCCTAGGGTCGTATGAGTTCAAGGGGATTACACAAATATGAAAGGGGGGCTTGATTTAATTTCGCGGGCATTACCGCTGCGTAACGGATTGCGAGTACTATATTTACTTTGGGGCACGTGTTCGGATCTGAATGGGCTCGCCCTTGACCCCGCACGCACCGCCCGCCCAAACGACTGGCCGCGCCTCTAGCCCCCCCCCCTTCACCCCAATCAATAGCTTCCTATTCCACTTAAATATTTCTGCTAACTTTGCCAACTATACGGTTTCTATCTTATGAATACGTTCTAAATTTAGCGCGGGAATACTTGCAAATGCAGTATAATTAGTTGTGTTGGCTTGTAGTGATTTTAAATTAGTTGCCTAAAGTCTTAATCAAGATAAAAACGATCGCTCGAATCATGGCTAACGATACGGAAAATTAATTTGTACTTTAGAGGTCGTTTGGTATAATCTCGGGTTAGATTTTTTCGGTTACTTAGTACTTAGTTAGGTACCCACTATGTAATTAAGAAGTAGCTAACTATACTATAGGAATGTTGATGTGTGGGAGCAATTAAAATAAAAAAGGTAAGATAGCAGGTTAGTTGTCACGATTATAAGTAATTTTGATTATTTCAAATTGCTAACTAATACCTTATGACCATAGGTACAACTCTTTTGTGTCTAAAACAATCTAATCAATCTACAATATTTCCGCAGCGCTAAGCAATATACGTGAAATAAACTCTGTCACGCGAACTATTGTCTTTGTGTGTATATTATATACGTATTAGATTGTCAATGTAGTTGTAGAGAAGTGACCGGCAGTGTTACGTAACACGGTCGCCGATAGAATTCATCGACGATGTTTAGCTTTCCATGTCCGGCTGTGCAAAGGCGCTACTGGTCTTCGTTGCATATGTAGCGGGTAATGTATGCGATTTAGAGCATTTCGATCGAGTTTAGTCGGTTCAGTGGTAATGAAGGTAGCGTTCGTCCAACTCGATCGATAGCCCGATGTCTAGTGTAGCCATTCGGTTGCTAAGATGGATATTTACACGTGTCGGCTCCACTTCCGACTAATAATTTTGTTTTGTTCTGTACGAAATTGCTAGACATTTTGGGTGATTATATTAGCTTGAGCATATTATATGAATAAAAGCTTATAACTTGAATAGGTGTACAATATGCTTTTAGAATTTGAAGATAAAGAAACTAATTTTTTTTTTTTCATCTCATCCTGTTAGTTCATATTTAAAGCGTTAGATGGCCTACCTTTACAATACGAAAATAATATATTTAAATCCAGTCAGACATTACTATATGAAATATTACATAATATAATATTGATATGATTTTCGATCGGTTTAAAATTTAGAACCGCATGGCGACAAACTGGTTTTTTTTTAATTATACAAATAACCCGTTCTGTAACTATGGGGCACAATGTAGTTATTTTTTAACATTTTTTATAAGAACAACAGTCTACCTGTTTTAAGTAATTAGTATACAATTCCAAATTGCCTATTGTGAGAAATGATTGTGATCAGTTCATGATATGTAGCCGATACAATAACCATAAAATATCAAAATTGATGTATTTTATTAATTTTTTGCTAAACCTTTATGATTTAAGTTGTCCGCTTATTTATTATGGTAACTTGACTTACCATGAGATAATTTGAAAATAAAAAATGGTAATTGAAATTTATCTTGATTCAATAACACAAAAAATGTTAATCAGATTTTTTATATACAACATCATAGAAACGGTTCAATATAGAATTTTATAAAAGAGTAATTTAACGATGTACTTTAGAAGACCTTGGTTTTATGATTTCGTTAAGGATTTTTATTAATAACCTAATGTAACCATAGATATAAATCACAACTTAAAATCACCTTGGCCGGATTTCACATCTGCCGCTACAATGGACAACTAGGCCGCTCCATTGCCCATTGTCAATGCTCTTGCGCAATTCGAAATACGGCATCTCTGAGCTTACAATGATTTTTATAGTTTTAGTTTCAACGACGATGAGAAACTCTATAATTCTGTTCTGTAATTTTCTAGGTGTATGAGATTCTAAGTGTAAAATATAATGGAAATAGAACTCTATTAAACGCAATTAGACCATTGTGGTTGTATCAATTTTTCTAAATACGTATTATTATACAGGGCATAGCAAGAAAACTATTCCTTTTTTAATCTTAGATGTTATAAGAAGACGGTAAAAAAAATTAACTAATCAATACGCACAGTAAGGACTAATTGTTCTAAAATTGTTACAATTTTATAAAAAAAAGCTTGTGAGATTATCGTTATACACTTATAACATTAGAAATAATCCAAATATATCACTTGGCTACACTGGTTTTGTTTTGTTATATTAAACATCCTTTACATCTATCGAAAGAAAAATAATCGCGCATTTAAGGGTTAAAGTATAGCGGTGCCGGTTATACCCATACCTACATCTACATCGCATACATATATCTCCACATAGGACAAAATCCCTTCGGGTGTAATGTCCTCAAAGGTATCTCGATCAGGTATCGAATTAATGGGCATCGACATTTCGATGTATAAAAACTACATACACACATATAAATAAACGTAAAGCAATATAGGAATCGTGTTCTCGGAACACGCAGAGAACTTCGAGATTTTAAGACCAATGCACATACCGCGTTCCTTTAAATCCTTTGCAATCTTTGCAATATCAATCCATTATCGAATGTTTCTGTCGAATTATCGATATTGTAGACATTTCAGAAATATTAAATTAGTAAAGAAATATCGAATTAGTGAAAAAAAAATTAAAAAGGTACTACGCAGTATATAACTTTACACGATATCGAATAAGATGGGAAATCCGTGTGTCTCGCATAATTTCCCTTTGCTATAGAAATTTCGGAAAACTATACCCGGTATCACTTTCACATTAAAACGAATTACACGACACCGCATAATTGATTCCGTCGAGTGGCCTGAACAATTGACGGATTGACATGACATACATTGACACATACAAACATGAAAAACGTGCCAAAGAAATAAACCAACATAAATAAATATATACATACATACATTTGTGTACGTATGTAAATATCGAAACAAATAACTTTCCTTTGGGTAAGCAGAATTAGTGTCGGCGCGGACGCCATGCGGTGACTCTATCTGAAAAACGTTGCATGTGCAGAAGCCCTTAGATTGAAGAGTTCAACAACCTCGATGATAAGAAAGCTGATTCAGAAGGAGGAAAATTTATGCGTGTATTAATATAATTAGTTTCCATAACCTTCAACTTGAAAATATTACTATTAATAAATATTATTAGGTAATTAATTAAAATAATTTTTAATTAATTAATGTTTTTTTTTTATTTTCCAATATTCAAGTTTTGCATAGAACATATAGATACATATAATATGACCAACTCATTTTTGCTACTTACTTGTTTATTAAATAAAATTAATTAGCCGTAAGCGTAACTAA
>DVVJ01000587.1:0-14226 GCA_018234505.1 Junonia neildi neildi | reverse complement strand
TACTTCATAACACTATTTTTGACTAAAGACCGCGAACTGTCATGAGCTTACCTGACAATATTTAAATAAAATTCCCTACGATCGACGCGCACGTGAACAAATAAAGAACTAATTACGTCGACGCTAGCCGTGATAGTCGCCGCTATGTCAAAATAGGCGAGTTCACAGACCTGTATATAGGACCATGGCTAAAACAAACAAAATTTGGTAGTTTACGAAAATTAGTTACAACACCATCTGTGTAAATATATGGTACTAATAGTTGTAGAGGAAATATCAAGAGAGTTCGCTACTGTCCTACAAATATAGGCCAAGTACTAGACTGTCCTACCCCTGACGTTTCGGTAGAAAATTTTACTATTTGACAATGACATAAAGTAGTAGTGTTGCCAATATTTGATATAATTTTTCCTTAAAATTAATTTCAAAAGCCCGACGAAGTAAACAAAACTGACACAGTGTTCGATAGATAAATATCTAGATATAAAATAGAAAAAAAAAATAAAAAAAAAACGAATAAAATAAACATGTCTTTTGGAAAAAAATAAATATCTATATATCTAACGTTAAATAAGAACTTTTGTCAGTCACAATCAATCAATTTAAATCTTTAAAAAATTTGTGTTTTTCTCCTAAGAATCTGAAAGTAATGATAAC
Organism: Junonia neildi neildi; assembly: GCA_018234505.1. Taxonomy (NCBI): domain Eukaryota; kingdom Metazoa; phylum Arthropoda; class Insecta; order Lepidoptera; family Nymphalidae; genus Junonia; species Junonia neildi. Next base: position 13,569 of record DVVJ01000587.1, on the reverse strand, counting down.
CTCGAAATTATTCCAAATATGAGGGAGAAATCGCTATGCTGATTACACTGATATGAGTCTATGTCATCTATACATCTATTGTGTCAATAAAATCAATAGATAGATATCTATCTATATTTGTTACCATAGATACCTATTTATTTTCTTTGCAATATCTAGATAGGTAGATATCTACTTTTTAATTATTTTATTTATAGCCCAATGAGCCCAATCAATGTTTTGCAGGTTTACCTGTGTAAGATTTGCAGATATATTTGATATTTGTATGACCGATTGATGACTCGGATTTTTATACCCCTTTCCATCAGATGATTTTTTTTTCTAGCGATGAAGTCAGTCAAACTTCCAACCCGTCTTCATCAGGTTTCGTTATATATCATCTTTTCTGGATGTCCTTTTTTTATGAGAATCAAGATGAAATTGCACACTTACTTTTACTTATCAGGGGTCACCCCCTTAATGGTGACACCCGGAGCGGACTGCCACCGCCTTCTCCCTAACTATGTTACAGCATACATACTATCAAATACAAAAATATTTTCTCTAGTTTACTACTTTCCTGGAATAAAACAAATTTCTACTTTCATTACACACATTATTTTTCTTAAGTGAGCTTTATTTTTATATTCATTCATCATCATCAGTTAATTTATATATATTTTTATACCTTGCAGGAAATATTAAAATTTGTTTAATAATATAAAAATATTATACAATTATACAAAGCTATTAAATTAACTGTATTTAGAATTTTGTGTACAAATGCTAAACTAAGATGTGGCATAGTATATCAAAATATAATATTGTGATCAAATCTTTATTTCACCCCCAAAGAAAATAACAATTCAAATATAAGATAATCATAAGAAGAATATGAAATAATAAAACAGTTTTGAAATAACCATTTACTTCAAAAAACTAATACACTACTTAACTTAAAATTAAATATTCTAAAAGTAGTCCATATACCGAATGGTAAGTGGTTTGACTAGTCTTGTTAGGTATACAATACTCTTTGTAAAGATATTGAAACATCTATCCTTTAAACATGTTTGGAAATAATCCTTTTCACTTCTTTTAAGAAGCAGATGTATAAATTTGAAACATTTTCAAGACACCCCCTAGTGAGGTAAATTATCATATCTTAGTTGAACCTCAACATCTGGAGCCAAACAAATATTACCCCTACAATAGCACTAAAATGCTTCAATAACAGTACACCATGGCCCACCAACCAAACCTTTGATATTAGAGGAATGAAAAGATTTCTTAAAATATTCTAATTTTTCATAATCTTTAGGAGAAAATCCGAGCTGTCCATATTTATTGCATCCTGTGGTCCATACACTGTTGTCTTCAAGTAAAATGGCAGAGTGTCGTGTGCCGCAAGCTATGTCCTTTATGTTTAGTACAACTTCTTCTCCTTGATCATCATAAATATCAACAGGTCGAGGTATAGCATAGTTCTTTTGGCCTTTTCTTTCTATATTCTCTTCTCCATTTCTATTTATGTTCATTCCCAATTGGCCAGTGTCATTCCAACCCCAAGCATATAAATCTCCATATTTACTCAATGCTAATGAGTGCCACCCTCCAGCTTTGATTTTGTCTATTTTTATTCCACCCAATGCCTCAACTTCAGTTGGTAGGTCCAAATTAGTTAAATCTCCATGCCCAAGCTGGAGCCTCCTTTAAACAAAAATAGAAATATAACATAAATAAAACAAGTTTTTTTAATACCTTATACATTATATAGAAATGTGTTTAAAGTAGCCTACCTTCCATTTCCCCAAGTGTAAACCTTGCCTTCAGTGGTAACTAACATATAATGTTCATATCCACATTCTACATCACAGACTTTTCCAATACAGGCTTGTGTGTCTACATAACTTGGCAGCTGACCAGTGTAGACATTTCCTCCAGATGTTAAATAAATAAAGGTATTATTCGTAGCCGCAACTTTCACAATATCATCAGTAATTTTTGCTTTCTTTACAGCGTTTTCCGTCACTGGTTCTTCGTTAAATTTTACTTTTTTGAATTCTTCAGTTTCGAAATCGAAAAACCAGATAGTTCGCGATGTTTTCTCCACTATGATTAACATATAATCGTTGCCGGTTATTAGAAGATCTGATTGCTTAGCACTAAGTTTAATCTGTTCGTGTATCGGTACGCTAACAATCTGATTATCTTTTCCGTGCCAAGAACCAGCCAAGTAAAACACATTATCAATTTGAAATATATTATACGACCAGCATGAAGTAATAAGTTTGGCCTTGTTTAAATCAAATTTAGAATCATTTTCAGGAGAGACTGCCTCAAATTTATCAAAGAAGCTAATATTTTTTGCCCAAGAAAACCACTGACCAAACAAATTCGCTCCTGCCACAATATACATTGTTTTTATTTTGTGTTTTAAGAAAAATAACTATAAACAAACACTGAATTTTTAGGGAAATTATTGCTTCTTTTTGAGATCCATGAATAACTTCCAGAATTTGAGAAATATCTAAAAAAATAACATGTATTGGAAGCAAAACAAAACCGAGGACATTTCGCAAATCGCAAGGCTGTCAAATTATCAATTGTCAATAATCAACTGTAAGCAAACACTAACACTTCAACTTTCAAAGTCTCCATGTCAAGGATTATTTTTAATTTTGTAATTTTCTTTTGATACCCATCAATAGTTCGCGATAGTTTTATAGTTTATATTATAAGTTTTATCATAATAAAAATTTTAACCATGTAAAATATCTATCTACTGTGTATCGGCAAATTTATACGAAGGCAACACTTTGCTGCTGTTTCTTTCACCATTTCGATAATGGAGAATGCCGGCTATCGGCTGCTGATGTACATTTTCATTTTCAATTTTATTGATGTGCGTGATGATTTGGAATTTAGTGATGCAGAATTCGAAGCTTTTGATCGTAACTAACTCAATAATGTAGATATTGATGGTTTAATTCCGCTTCATTTAACAGATGTGATCTTGGATTGAAATGAAGGTTTTTGTGAACAAATCAATATGGCACTCAAACTTGGAAAATGCAGGCTATGTCTCAAGCTCGGGGACTTTTATTCCATCTTCACGGTGGACAACAATTTACAACTTGCCGAAATGGTTATGGAATGTGCGCGAGTTAAAGTAAGTACAAGAATTTTAGTAATTACGTGCTCGAAACTCGAAACTGCATCAGATGTAATACGACTACTTATACGATTCATCGTTCCATTTTTAATAGCATGATGACTTTGTGTTTCACCTTTCTCATTCTCAACCATCATTTTTGCATTATCTCGTGCTGTTTCGAGGTACATTATGCGAAACTGATCAATTTTGTCAAAATTTTCAGTTTCAGATACAGGTTCAGTATTGAGTATGTGTATCCGTGTATTTTGTTGATATTAACAGGTTTTGCTGCTTTATAACTTATGCCCTGAATAAATTTCATTTTGTTCATAATATTATGTTCTGAAATTATGCCTTTGTAATTTGCATTATTTTAATGATCTGTGAAATTTACATGACTCAAGAATTTGTTAGTGTTCTTTACCTCATTATTTCTCCTCATTAAATGAAGAAAGATTATCATGGTTATTATTAGTTTAGTTTAGTATTGTTTTGTTTGTTGTTTTGGAAATTGTTATTTGTTTATATTTGTATGATCAGTTATTTTCTTGTTTAAAACTAAAATAGATTACCTGTCATTATCATAATACTTATCAAAAACATTCATATATTTTACTGATATTTTAACTGAAAAAAATGAATTAAATATTTTAATACATTAATATTTTGCATATGGTATTGATGAACAAATTAATTTTAACAAGTTTTTTTAAAAGAAATTAACATGTTTAAATTTAAATTGTCTTTGAACTTAAGTATAAAACAAGTTAATTCATTTGATATAGTGCACTATGGTAGAGAAACAAGTTTATAATAAATAATAAACTGCAATAGACATTTTTCAGACAATTTAGGTGCGGCATAATCACTTAAAGATCTAAAGTAAACTGAAGTCTCAAATCACTGAGAGTGAAATATTCACAATAAGTAGCATTGGCAACTCTTCCTACTCTTGGTGACTCGAAAATTAGAAGTGCATTTATCACTGCTTCAACATTTATTAAATTATAAGTTTCAGTACATAAAGAAAGAAATATTTCAACATGATTAAAATGACCAATTTTTTAGTATGTTATTTAGTCATCTGAATAAATGGCATCGGATGGTAACCTGTTGTCAATTTAATGTTGGTAAAATTTTTGTAAGAAAATAATATAAGCCGTCTGAAAATTATTGCAGTACAATAATGCTATGTCTGAAATCTGAATGAATCTGGAGTTATAAATTTCTAGATATTCCTTAGTTTTGCTGCTGAAAATGTAATTTTAGCTTTTCTTCTCTCGGTAGTATCAATGAACTAATTCCCATATGTATGTTTTAGAATTATTTTTCTATTGCAATTAAATATGTGATCAATTGTATGTGTAAATGAATATTTGTTGAATTGGTTAGTCATTGTAGATCTTGTTTCTGCTGTTTTTGTTATTTTATGTTCTTAGTTTATTACTATTGAGTCATATAAATTATCTATTATATCATTAATCATTATTACTATGACAGTGTACATTTTACCTCATTCATTTGGTTATCTTCCTCTTTCTGATTTAATATTGTTTGCAATATCTTTATAAATTGGATGAGATTTAAAAAATTAAATAATATTCATCTAACTATATAAAAAAGTGTTTATCAATGTTTTACATTTATATTCAAACTTCGCCACCACTAACATTCCTGAATTTCTATAATATAATTTAATGATACAATTACATTTAATTTATGTCCTATGTAATTCAGTAAATTAACAATTATTTCATACTTTTACGGGTACGTCAAACATTATTTTATAAGCAATATGAGTAAGTCTTGGACTAATGAAGCAATTTATGCCATATCTAGTAATTACGTAGGCAAAATGTTTTTAACGCGAGCTTAAGCTCGTCGACAATCTATCGTGAGTCGCGACGTAAATCTTATATACTAATATGTTTTTCAAACTTACATGCTTTAAAAATTTGATTATCCTATAACTGTTTCTTACACAGGTTAACTATTTATTACAGAAGAATAAACATTACTTCTAATAATAATATTCGAATTAAATTATACCGGTCAAATTAATTCGAAACTGCTGGATAGTAGATTAGTAAAAATTGGCATCACAAAGTTCGTATCGACTCTTTTGATCTATTCGGCGCCAGAAAGTTCATCGACTGACTATTCCGATCTATATGGGACATCGTACATTGCGACAAAGTAAAAGTCACCTTTACGTGATTGAACTGACTCAACTACTTAACAGCTTTTACTACCAAACGCAATACTTTCTCCCATTAGTTTACATCTGCTCTAATTATGATGATATATGCCAATACGGATAACAATCGGCATTGGCTGATATGTCAATTAATAGGTAGTGGTGATCGATCAGATTATTCGAATCAGAAATGCAACTTTTATAGTCAAGCAGACCTGACTATAAAAGTTACATTTCTGATTCAACTAATTAGTTCATTAACTTTTGTGTGGCAATGGCCGCTATAACTGAAACCTATATTTTAATTAAGCAAAGTTGCATAGGGGCGTAGATATTTTTAGAACATTGATTGGACGACGTCAGCGCGGCAGCAATGACGTCAGCATGGTCGGACGAATCTTTGATTTAAAATTTTAAATGTACCAAATATTTGTCGTTGCCCAAAATATGAATGTTGCTGTTTTTGATATTAAATTCTATAACAAATGATGGAAAATGTTAAGCATCTATCATTATTACTTTGGAATTTTCTTCTTTTCTGGTAAATACTAATGGGTTATTGAATTGCGATGGGATCAGATAAACTAATTTCGAGCTATTGTCCAATAGATATTTGAGGGTGATGGACTTCCCGATAAAATTTGCAGCGAATGTATTCAAAAACTGAGCAGCGCCCATATATTCAAACAGCAATGCGAGCGATCTGATCAAGAACTACGGCGCAATTATGTTCCTCCACCAGGTAGGCGTCGTTACTATTTATAACAAAAACCTTAACTGCTACATCCTTTATCTTAGTTGTAGCTCCTTTTATGTTTTGCGGTACAATTGTAACATTTATTTTACTTTTAACAGGCTTTAGTTCACCGACTCCACCCAACAGACAGAGCAGTGATTCGGCCTTTTCATCGCAAACCGAAGTTTCGAAACCGTCATCATCATCATTCGAAAGCAAGGTTACACCGGTCAGTAGGAACTCTCGCAAACGAAGTGGAGATAGTATCGATGACGCATCCACAAGCAGCCGCTCTCACGATTATCAACCAGGAAGTTCAAAACGCGTCGACCAACTACGCATGTCCCAGAAGAAACCTAGGCTTTCCGCAAACTCCGATTCCGATTACGATGACAATAGCGCTTCCTTTTATTCCGCCGAGACTGACTCTGACGAACCATTACAACACAAATGCAAACAATGCGGCAAAGCGTTCAGGTCACACAACAGCGTGGTAGCTCACATGAAATGTCACAAGAGAAAGAGCGCTTTAAATAATACGTCTTTTGAAGCACCGAAAGAAACGGAAGAAATAAAAGATGCCGCTGATGAAGAGGATAAACTATCATGCAACAAATGTGGAAAGGAATTCAAGTTAAAGATAATGCTGAAGCGCCACAATGACATCTGTAGCAAATCGCCTCGGAAAGAACTAATGGTGTCCTTAGAGCCAATCGACGCAGTGCATAAAAGTGTAAAAATCGATTGTCAAATGTGCTCGACAAAGTTTAAAACGATCGAGAATTTGGAGAAGCACATGAAAGTTGTGCATGCAGCTGTTTTGAAAAGAGATGATACGTCGGCTAATGATAATGAAAACATTGCAGTTCCTTGTTTTTATTGTGGTCTCGTTTTCGAAGATTATTATCTCCACAGCGCCCATTTCAATACGTGTCCTCAAAAAACTAACACCATCACTTTCGAATGCCCTGTTTGTAAAAAGGTGATAACGAAAAAGGGATGTTATTTCTTGCATCTTAAGGCGCATTTTTTTCCATTAACGTCAAATAAACCTATAGTAGAGATTCCTAAACAGGAAAATTTTCAGTGCCGTATGTGTAGCAAGAAATTGCCAAGTCAAGATGCATTGATAACCCATCTTGCTGCACACATGTCAAATATGGATGAAGGTGATGAAGGGGGCGATGAAGAATCCAGGTAGGAATCCCTAAATAAGTATATAATACTACCTGTGTACAATTCAGTAGAGAAGATATTAACTGTTTTTCTTTTTTTTTTCAGAGCAAGTACAATAGAAGATTCAGCATCAATACATTCGGAATACAGTGGAAGTGTTTCAACTGGACCTTTAAAGTGCAAAACGTGTGATAAATCATTCAAATATAAGAAATCTCTATTAACACATGAAGAAAAGTGCAGTGGTGGAGTAAAAGTGGAAACACCAGACAAGAATGTTTCTACAAGTTTGTTACATGAAACAAGTACTCCCGTAAATCAATACGAATCTGAATCTAGTCCAGACGAAGGCGAAGAAGACAACACTTGTGACATTTGCGAAAAACAATTCTCATACAAAAGACTACTTTTGCAGCATAAGCGAACAAAACACCCCATGACTGCGGGGTTTAAACGAGCTAAGGTCAACTTAAAAGATTGCTCTGTTCGATGCTTGATATGCGATATCGAGATGAAAGTGAGCGCGATTAACGAACACAATCAGAAACATATATCGGTTAACATTAAGCCGAGGAATTTGTACACATGTATGGAATGTGAGCAACAATTTAAGAGTTGTAGTGCGTTGGCGAATCACATAAAACTGGTGCACAGGTTAAAACAACAGCCACCTAAAGTTAAAACACCACCAGCTGATTTGGCGGATTTTTGTGAGGTCGTTGTGACGAAGGCGGAACCCCTGGACGTGCTCCAGAATCACAACGGCTTTGTTGAGGTTTCCGCCAACGACGGCTCGCCATTAGTTGACATGAGTGGCTTTACTTGCCCCATTTGTAACAAACAGTTGCCAACGTTGATATCCCTGAAAAGACACGTCAATTGGCATAATCATGTTGGAAAAAGCATGGAGAAGCAGCTGGAATGCTTTGTTTGCAAGGAGGTAAGAATGATTCTATATAGCTTGTATAAAGTTTCTTGTAAAATGTTAAATTAACTGTGACTTCTGTTTCAGACTTTCCGGTTTCAATGTCACTACAAGATGCACATGCGTGTCCACTATCACGATACGAATCTCGATCCGAAGCTGCTTACTTGCTCTATTTGCAATCGCAAGAGCAAACATCTCCGCGCGGCCCAGGCTCACATGAATTACCATAAACAAACGCGTTTCCAAAATAAAGATTATGAGTGCTCCATTTGCAAAAGAGTATTCCAGCATCGCAAAGTTTATCTCTCACACATGGCTATACATTACAAACGCGGTGAAAGTGCCAATAATACTATCGTGGGATCTGTGCTGCCTAATACAGCAGACAAAAATAAATTTGACGGAACGCATACTTGTCACCATTGCGGTAAAGTTTGTGATTCAGAAAATTCACTTAAACACCATATAATTTGGCACAAGTCCAAGACATCCTTGTTTGGAGCTCGACACGAATGTGATATTTGTAATTTGCAATTTACAAATAAGAAAAGGCTAGAGCTTCATACCAGAACGCACTTCGAAGACGAAAATGGACCCTTTAAGTGTCATATTTGCGGAAAAGGGTATATAGTCGAAGATTATTACAAGAGGCATGTGAAAGGCCACAATTTTGATCACCAGTCGCATAAAAAACGTATCGAGAAACTGAGAAAGAACAAAGTAAAGTGTCCGATTTGTGATCGTTACTATCCAGATTTGGTCAAACTCATTCGTCACTTGCGTCGGACCCATCCCGAGAGTAAAATGATAAAGGAAGATCCGGACGCACCACCTCCGAACTATTATTCTTGTAAATTGTGTGCTAAAGTTTTCCTTGACGAGAGACGATTACAATTTCATGAAGAAGCTCATCTCAGAAAACCAGAATTCTTCAAATGTAAATTCTGCGGCAAGAAAACCATATCTTTGAAGAATCATAGAGTCCATATTAAAAGTCATCTCACTCAAAAGTATATCGAAGATCCATTGAAATGTCCACATTGTGATGAGAAGTTTATGCGAGGTTACGATCTGCATTACCATTTACGAGACGCGCATGACATCAACGAGACGTGGATAGCAGAAAGAGGGACTCAAACATTAGACGGTCCCTTAAAAGAGCTACAATGTTCTATATGTTACAAAGTTCTGGCCAGCAAAGGAAACTTTGAAAGACATATAGATTACCATAATTCTCTTAGATGTAATTATTGCTTCGATTACTTCAGCTCTCTCAGATTTTTGGAGGGACATTTGGCATTCAGCTGTGATAAGAAGAAACTTATCGGTGACACTGAAATTTACCCGAAAAAAGTTAAGTGCCATATCTGTTACAAAGCATTCCATTTGCAAGTGAAATTGGATTGTCACTTACGCACTCAGCACGATATCAAAACATTTAAAGAAGCATCGAAAGGGAAACAGGAAATCGTTTGCGATTATTGTTTTAAAGTTTTTGAAAACGAATATGCTCTCAGTACTCATAAGATCTACCATCGCACTGTCGGCTACTACGGCTGTATATATTGTAATAGAAAGTTTAATACTATGACATTGTATAGAAAACACAAAAATCATCACTTCTCGCAACTAAACGTCGATAATCCAACGAAATGCGAGCATTGTGACGAGACATTTGTTGCGTTCAGAGAAATGATATACCATATGAGAGACGTTCACGGTGACAACAAAGAATGGGTCGTTTTACCGAAGGAATCCATTGAAGAGAAATGTAACATTTGTCAGAAAACGTTCTATAACTTACACAGACATTTAGATTACCACGAAGAAAATAGATGTAAAAAATGCGGCGAGTACTTCTATTCCCGAGCTGATTATGATAATCATCTTTGCGCGATCGATAGCGACGAGGAGGTGACGGAAGCGAACACGAATGGGGTTCGTCCCATATACGAAGAATGCAGCTTTTGCTTCAAACCTGTGACCAGGAAGAACTCAAAACGCTTACACAATCAAATCCACAGAGGATCTGGTTCTATATCGTGTCGCTTCTGCACTCTTAAATTTAAAACCATGGACGCCTTTAACATTCACGCGTTTTCGCACAGAAGTAGAAAATATAAGAAGAAACCGATCAAGTGTCGAAAATGTGGAGAACAATTCGTCAAGTACGGTCCATTTATAAAACATATGAAGTTGGTTCACAAGTGTTCCAAGAAGCTTCACTATCGAGCCACAGTGATGCCAGAAAAGTGCGTGGTGTGCCATGAAGATTTTCCAAATTTGCACAACCACTATCGTGCTCATTTGCAAAATCAATGCCAGCTGTGTCACAAATATTTCACTTCGTCCAAAGTATTTTCTCTCCACGAATGCGACAAAGAGGATTCGGATCCGTCTAAAGTGTTTGTAAGTGATGCAAACTTACCGGCGCTCATTAATTCCTATGTGCCGAAAGATGAGAAAGACGATGAGAAATATTACGGTCACGATGAAGAAGAAGATCAGGAAGACGAAACAGTGAATCAAGAACCAGTGACGCAGGATGAAGACAGCCAGAATTCCATTGATATCGACGAAGGAAACGTCCACGATATGGTGCACGCTCCCATCATATCCGATGTGTTGTCGTTATATAAGAAGAAAGAAATTAAAGCTAAATGCAAAAGTGAGAATGATGAACAAAGTAGTAACGGAAATGTTGTGGTTTTGACTGATGATGAGGATTCAGTGGGTTACGAGGATAATGTACCTGTTATTACAATAGATGATTAACTGTCATGATTGAATAGATTTAATGTGTTTAGGTTTAGGTAGTTTGTATATTAACCCCTTTGAACAGTGTTTAATTAGTTACCATCAAAATTAGATTGAAAATTTTCTGATGATTTTATCATAGAAATATTGGTAGTTGTCGTGAAATTGGTACTATAACTGTTGCTAATATTATACATTTAACCTATGTTTGTGACATATTCTAGATACTGATTGCGTGTAAGAAATGAATGTGTTACTTGATGGTAAATAATGCATAAAGCGTCGTTTTCGTTCCAATTTGACATAGTGAAACAAGGTCCTTTATCGGATTGATAACTTTTTCTCAGCTGTAAATATATTCTTAATGTTGTTGTATGTGTCTGTATTGTTTATCACGCTGCATTTATTTCGGATAGGACATTTACATAATAGTGCTTTGATATTAAATATTTCTTCCATTTTTCAAAAAAATAAATTTTGACAGTGATTAAGTGGAAAGCCAAAGAGAATTTTTGATGAAAATGTCTGCCAGGTTTATGCACTTAGATTTTTAACAAAAGGTCAGTTAATATTAGATAGTTTATCAAGAATCATATGTAAATATTATACGAATCACCAGCTATAGGGCTGCCATATTGTAAATAACTTATCACCATAGATTTTAGGTACTATACTAGGTACTTTACTTATACGGTGTAAGTCATTGTTTCTATAATTATATTAGTAGATACTATACTAAGTGGTTAAGTCTTATGATGTGCTTCTATCATTTCATAATTTTTATTTGCGTATATTATGCATGTTAATTTGATCATATTTTTGAGAAATATAAAGCATGTTTCCTTCGATTATTATTTTAAATTGTGATCTTTTCCGAGAATTGGGGCCAAATCATTGTCAATGCCATAATTGTATTTCGAATGCCAAATGTATAAAAACTATTTCTGCACTTACACTACCAAAACAAGTCAAAATTCATAAAATTAATTTCAAATAAAATTTTATAATATGCGACTAGATATCCTGTTTTGTGGTTTTATTAATATAATTAATTATGAAAAGTGAATATTTGCAAAATATTTTGACTTACAAGTAGTAGGACCGTATTTTGATCTCTTAATTCCAGCCAGCCAGCAGTCATCTGAGATGCTTTGTAAGTACAAACAGGTATGTTACGTGACCGCTGACCCGCTGGAATTAAGCGATCATAATATGATACTGTAATGATTTTTGTCACTATAAGTACTTAGTTTTCCGAAGACTTAAGATTGCAAATAATATACTCAGTAGTAGACTTCAAAGTAATTGTTGTGTATAAATAATCATATTATTTATATGCATGTGTATAATCTCAATTCCACTATCTACGTGTGATAGTATAATTATAAGTTTTTATTTATCATTACAAGGTACACATATTTTAAATACATTTGGTATTGTTGTTGATTCATTCACGTTTTGTAGAAATAAGTTTACAGCGTTTGGTCTCATTCTTGAGTAAGTAATAACTTTGCATACATCATTGTGTATGTAAAAATGTGACTGTTTGATTAATCATGTTTATACTATAAGAATGTTTCTTTTTTTTGTTTTGTTTGTGATGTTATAATTCATCAATCATTTTTATTTTGTAATACTTTATAAATCGTATCTTAAAATTCATTATTGATGTCTTCGTGTCGGGATATGTTATGAGTTTTTCGATAATAAAGAATTCGGAAAAAAATAACAAAAATCTTATTATTTTCAATCCAGTGACTTTTTTTTTCATACTTATTGGGCGCAGGTGAAAATGTTTTCTATCTATTTGAGATAGGATAATAGATATATTCTATGTATAATTAAACACGTAAAATAAAAGTAATAATTATTTATTTAGTCAACATAGTGTTACAGGTGGTTACAACATTGCCGTTAGTCACAAGGCGCCCGCACATCATTGACCGATTAACAATAGAAAAAGTAATTTCAATATTATAAAAATAGCTTTGCGTCTTTTTACAATTTATTAAGTTAAATACTACACTTACTTAAATACACGACATTGCATGCGTTTGAATTAAATAATAAAATAAGTTGAATAAAGAGTTATTTAGTATAGTGGTCTAAAATAATATAATTATGATAATAACGCAAATGATAAAATGATTGTGGAAGTTACGTTAAATAAATGAAGTGAATGTATGTGAAGCAAAAAATAAATGGTATGAAATTATTTAACAAATTAGCTTAAATTAAAATAATAAATGGAATTATTTAAGCGAGCAGATACATAAAAGATAAATATGCTGCTTTAAATGAAAACCACCGAAATGTATGTTTTTTAAGTCGCCAATTCGCATGTTTATGATCTTCTAACACAAAAATGTAACATCTACTTAAAGAGGCAATTAGGGACCATAAGTAATAAATTCCTATACAAAACTATTGCTAGTTATTTAAATGCAGTTTATTGCTAAATGAAGTTATTTAAATATAGCCCCCAAAATACGTAATAATAAGTTACATTGATATCTGTTAGTTTTGCAAATAATAAAAAAGATTAGAGATGGGTAACACTGCGCTGCGCCGCGCAAATGCGCCAACTCAATTTGTTGCGCCGGATGTGTCAACGCACTGTTTTAAAATGAGTTGACACA
>DVVJ01000586.1:0-14236 GCA_018234505.1 Junonia neildi neildi | reverse complement strand
CGGTTTTCTGTGAGGCCGTGGTATCACTCCGGTCGAGCCGGCCCATTCGTGCAAATACATGGCTCTCCCACGGTAATAATGTCAAATTTAAAAAACAATAAACAAGTAACAATAACCAGACACCAAAACTTCATAATTACATTAAAATAGTTTATACTGCAAAGATAGAACTGATAGGAAACAAGCAGTGTTCGCGAAAAGCAGAGATCTTGCGAACTTCCAAATTACAAGTTTGATGTTTATCCCGACACTAAAACCGTTATTTTTTTTTTGGTTTAGTTTTTTTTTATATAGGATATTAAAGGAAACAACAGACCAATGGTATGGTATGTTTTAAATATTTTTAAAGTTATTGTATTTTTATACTACAGGCCTCGCACGGGTATTACTAACTTTTTTGCAAATTTATTGATAAGATAATTAAAGAGTACGGACGTACAAAAAAAGAGTATCAATTGTAACAAATTTTCATTATTTTAAAAATTATATTTCTACAAAAATTACAACTGTAAATTATTCATATAAATTAATAATTTTTGATACATAAAAAAGAGTATTTTAGCGTACTCTACTAGTGTTGTGGATTATTATAGAGTAAGCTTGCCTGATATAGAGTACAATACTCTATTTTAGAGTACGGTCGGCAACCCTAGTCACAAGTGTATTTAGTAAAGAGTTTATAGCAAGACAAAGTTTTAAATATTTCCCTAAAAAAATAAATATATTTTTTGTGTGATTCAATGACTCAAAGGTATAAATGTGCAGTATATAGTTTTTTTCTATTTTTTTATTTTTTAAAATATAGTTTAATATTACACTTGTATACTGAATGAAATATATAAATAAGGTGTAGATGAAGTGTATTTTTTATTTGATTTCAGCTAACTTATGATACGTTTTATTGTGATTAAAAAAGTTTTATAACAAAGGATAGTTCAACATGCACACGTAGTATATTGTTATGGATAAGAAAGTGTCTCTCTAATGAAAACATACAACAAACAAGAACATTGTAATTACGAGGACTACAAGATTTATTGCACGAGGATAGGAAACTAACCACACGTGACCGTCGCCGCATACTGTGTAAATATCAAATAAATTATCGCAACGAAAAACATATCTTATTATGAATGCAATTAACGTCAATTTCCCTAAACGGCGTGTAAAGTTGGGACCTTTACTCGTGTGGGATCATGTGCATATGCATCGCATGGACGATGTGTGAGAGCACGTAAGCGGAACATGTAGTAGTTAATTTTTGCGCAAAGCTGGCGGGAGCGAGAGGGGTGCTCATTTACAAATAGTTACCCTAAGTGCGAAAGGGATGGGCTATTGGGGGTTAATTAATGAACGTGGAAGCTTGTGCTCTTTATTGCTTTCGTGGCTGGACGCTAAGACGTCTACGCTTAAGGAGTTTTCCTTCGGGAAAATAGCGCTATGGAATATATTATACGTGTTACCAAAGATAATATCGCTGGTCACTTTGTTGATTAAAATTTTAAAGAATTAATAAGTTGAATTGTATTTATTACTGTTAAAACATGAGAAAATTAGAAAATGTTCAGTGGTACTAAAGATTTGTGAAGTGTAAATGTAAGCGAACTACACATTTAAAATATTCATTTATTACAATTAAAAGACGAAAATGTTTGATCATTTTTATTTGAAAAAAAAGCTGAAACCCGTAAATTATAAGAGGAAAAAACGTTGGGGAACTTCTGAAAGATGACAAAAAAAATGTTGATGAAATTCAAACTAGACATAAAACTATATTGTCAATAATATTCACACGAAAATAACCAACATCAACATACTAAAGTATCAGTTGAATGTTTCCTTAATTCCTCCCCGCTGCGCGAGTGTGGCGGTTAAGGAATTAAGAAAACGCCGTCCGCCGTCTGCGAACCACTTAAGGAGCTGCTTATATTGTCTTCGTAGATGGTTTTTGTTCTAATAAAACCCTTAGGTTTGTTAATGAGCGTAATAACACGTGCTGTTTATCTTCTTGTTAATAAAGGAAAATGTGCCTTAATAGATAATCTAATTGTAGCGTACATATTAAATTAATCCAATTTTCTGTAATAAAATTAATTGTTAGATTTGCTTGTCTAAAATTTGTCCATTTACCTATGTATATCCCTGATTTCTTGTGTGTTGTATTAAGGTTAAATCCGACGTACTTTTTAAATGACAATATTAATTATATAGCCTATAACCTTCCTCAATAACCGACCGTCTAAATAAAAAAATAAGACAGGTAGTTCCTTATTTACACCTTTAACAAATACACAAGCAAAATTCTCAGCTGCATGATATTAATAAAGATAATAATGGTTAAAAAGTTGCAAGTTGCAACGAATGCTCCATTTGAATTTCAAAGAATTTCAAGAATTCAATTTATCTTGAAAGTGGTTCATGCGATGCGAAGTATTAATGTGTAGGTTTAATTTTAAATTAATAGCGCATAAGGAATGATATTTTAGCGGAATGCAATTATAACCGGCCGGGGTGTCAACTTGTATGCGTGTGTGTATCGCATACATTCAAATATTTGTACACATACGTACGTCTAGGGTTGAACGTTGAGAAAATCTTTAAGACGTGTTTTCTTCTTATTTATTTTTATGCTATTTAAAATTTAAATAATAATAAGTATTATTTTATCTTTATATATACAGAGAAAGGGCTACAATATAATATAGTAATAATAAGTATAGTAGTATATAGCAATGATATGTTTATTATTGATATACAACAAATAAATGCATTTGACTTTATGTAATAGCATGTATAATAGTTTTTAAGCAAATATGTATTAGTGTATTTATAAGGTAATCTATATTTATGTAATTATGTTTCTATGGGCCATTGATGCCTGAAATAAATAAATAAATAAAAAATAAATAAATTTGACGTACTTACTCTATATGTATTGTGCAGGTATTCTATAATTTTATTCTTCCAACATAAAAATGTTTAAAATGAATAAAATACTAACCTCAATTATGTCCATTAAATAACACACTAAATAAAGCTTAGATACTATTTTTTTGATTGTACAAAAAAAAAGTTATTGTGAAAGTGTGTACAAATCATTATAATATATTCATATCCAGTTCTGTCAGCATTAAATATAAGCAATAATTAAAATAACTAGACCGTGTAATAAAACCGCGTCTGGCGCATACATTAGGTGTGAAACCTAAGGGATGATAACCGCATTATAGAGTGTCAACCCTACGGCACTTTGGTGTAACCGGACGTCACCCCACGGATTAGCGGCGTGACTATAGGATTACCACATTGGCCGCAAATGAAGAATTACTGATTACACCCATCTATACTTACTGTTAATATTAGATTTTAATGACATATTGTGTTTCAATGGTCAAAGAGTTATGTTATGAACATTTGTGTTGCAATCAGTTAAAATTTTCGAATGAATGTTAGTTATACTTAAATATTCCAGAGTCAAGTTTGCTGAAGTTAATGTGTAAACAAGGTATCTTGTACTTTTAGGAGTGTGTGGTCAACTAAATACTACTTATTAATAATAGATTGTTTACAATATAGGCATTAATATATATTAATATAGTATGTTTAAGTATCTTTAAAAGTAAATAAAAACAGTTGCTTCCTGAAATCATGAACATATTTAATTTCCACGTGACTCATCACTGCTTACATTGTAGGCAAGTCCAAGTCGCTCCGGAAACTTTTTGCCCGATATATACAATATATACAACCATTCATAACGATGTTTATGAGAAATATCTCTCATAACTTAATACGTTCTAAGCGAAGCAGCAGCACATTACTTACTCATTCAAAATAATCCAAACAAACCGTCTTCCTTTGCGACACTTTGCGGTGCAATTAATTTTACATATTCAAGTTCATAACTCACGTAACTCCCGCATCGCACGTCGTAAATAATGTCTAAATAAATTTCGAACTGTAACTGTGAACTTTTGTTTACATTTCAGATACGAAACGTCACATGTACTGAGTTTTGACAGATGATCATAAAGAACAACACAGGCGCAGTCACATTTACATACGCGCTCCGGTGACGGCTGTCACGCTGGAGCGTTATGATGCGTTCCGGAGTAATCCTCTTTTGATTTTGTCCGTTTTGCGTCCGTTTTCAGCTCGTTTTTCGTGTGTCCGTCACACAGTTTGCGTTAGTACTGACCACAGCTTAGGGCGCCGGCCATGCGGCGATGTGTGCGTGTGTGAGCTTTCTGCACGCGATCTCTTCAGGCTTAAACGAGTGGGGCGTGCGTCGGTGTGCGTATAAAGTTTACTTGTAGAAGTAGGAGGCTAGACTCATTGACTGCGGCCCTTATTGTATGAATGTGGAAAAATTATAGTCCACCAATGTTTTGCCTGAAACAGCGATGCGCATTGTTTATGGTCCCAGTGTGGAGCACTTAAGTCTCCCAATATGCTCGGACGTTAATGTCCACTCGCATTGTCTCGCGAACATTATTTCATACGAAGTAAGATAATTAAAATCCGAGTCTATTTGCTACTTCTTATTTTTTCCCATCCTCGTTAATATATTCTATGTTGACAATACTTTTGCGTTTTTAGTAATTTAGGCAACAAAATAATAGAGTTCACTTTTAACGATTCAAAAAAGTTATAACATTTTTTATTTTATATAAAGTTTCTCAACACGAAATTGTTCATACCGGTAACGAGGATAACAAAACAATAATGGTTACACAAATACATGCATCATGTTAAGTCAAAACTTGGGTCGCATTCTCAAAGTTGAAATTGCACATTTATCTCGGACGAGCATGCGCGGGCCGCGGGTCCATTAAGAGATTTTTCTGAATCATAAATCTCACTTCGCCTCATCTCGTCTCGATACAGATATGAGTAAACACTCGCTGATAAATCGCGGCTCCGCTGGCGAATGAAATTGTACGATACTTTATGCCAGGAATTTATTAAAAAAAGATATAAATATATAGAATTGTGAAATCGTGTCCTGGTGATGTATTATATTTGTAATTATTGTCTGTGAAGTCATATAAATGAACTTTATATAATTGTTTTTTTTTTTAATATTAATATTCGTGTATATAGTTTATAGTTATATGTATGTATCTCAAAAACGTTAAACAGAAGTTGAACACATTTAATTTCTTACATCGACCATGTCTTTTTAATTCTTACATTGACTTAATATTGTTGATATAAAACCAATTCTTAAAAAAGCAAACAAAAAGTCAGTACTCCGCTTTAAAACGCCCAAGACTTAAATTTCCATACTTCAAGTAAAATTTTGATTGAATCGTTCCAACAAAAACTTGTATGAAGCATTATACTTGGTAATTATAAGTTAGCCCGTTTAATTATTCGCTCAGTTTTGTACCGACAACACCGATCCCGCCCAACATTCAGATCTAAGTACTACCGGCCATTTAACCTGTCTTAACCGAATAAAGGACCTTTTGTTTATGATCGCATGTGAACGAACTAATGAATGAGTGAATGAATGTGTTTTATTGGCAGATCAAACAAATGATGGACGTAATTAAATATTAAAGAGTTCATGCTTTAAGGATATTTCTGACATTTATCGAGAGGCTTGTTTGCTTAAGGTTTTTGACTATTTTTTAAAAATGATTTAGAGGATGTGGTCATATGAGGAGGATATGATGGTTAGGTATACATAATACTTTAGAAATCTTATAACGACTTTGCTAAAATAAACGCGAAAAGATTTACTTATTACAGTTTATAACAGAAGTAAGTAATCAAAACAAAATAAAGAGTTTCATATGAAAAATGAGTACAACATATAGTTATTTTAATAAGGTTACCCTTACAATATAACTAATATTTACTTAACGCAAAAGGAAATCGAATAATTTCGTTCTACAATGCACCCTATAGTTACTTCATAATGGCTGTCCACTCGGCCAGTTACGTAAGTACAAAAATTAAATAGAATGTTTGCCATATGTCGTTCCACGGAAGTCGGTATCGTATAGCCCTTTGGTATTATAATGAAATGCTCATTCCTTGACCAGCACAAAGGATACAATGAGATTCACGGCTGACGCGGACCCGTCCGGGGGACGATTCTTTGATTCAAGTTGCTTTGTTTTGTACGTGTGTAGCTACTGAGGGCTAATCACGCGGAATATTATAGTATAATATGTTACCATCGCGTTTGAGAAAAAATAAGAAATGAACTGTAAAAATCGTTTAGTCATATCAGTCTGATTTTTATAAAATTGAAACATTACCTAACGTAAATCGAACTTTCTTTAATATTAAGAAAATTTTATTATTATTCCCAAGTGTGGTTCCATCCATCCGTTAGCCTTTGTTCGTCCACTGTTGGACGTAGGCTTCCGGCATGGATCTCCAACGACCGAAATTTTTTTCGGCCACACGTAGATTTCTAGACATTAAATTATTTTAGGATTTTCTCTCGGAATTTAATGAACCCACTTGTAATTTTGCGAAAAGCCCTTATTTCGATAGTACAAGTGTTTCTTTTTCAAAGCTATTACTTTGGTAACTTGTCAAAAAGGTTTTGTAAAAAAAAACAAATTTATAATAGAATGAAACTAATTGCAAATGATAGAGAATACGACAAATATGAAATTAGAAATAAATTGCGGGCGATATGACTTTTTTTTTGGCTAAACTAGGAGTCCTATGAAAAAATGTTGTATGGCAAAGTTGTAGATAATATAAAGACTTAAGACTTTTGTATTTGCACTTTTTTCACATAGCTTCAAAATTTAAATTAAAAAGTCAAAAAACCGAGTTTTTGGTTTTTTATTTTTATCTATTACAAAAATTAAAAATTCTTCACGAAATTCTGTGTAAACTTACGTTTTTGTGTCCCAAATGTACTGTAATTTTTTTTTATTTAAAAAATTAATTATTTACGTTGTTTTCGCTTAATATCCAAAAACCAAGACCGATTTTCAGTCGAATATTTTGGTGTTAAAATATCTGCTTTTTTTTAAAAGTTTGTGCGCTTTTTGTTTCTTAAAATATCTACTTTCTGATGATGTAAAAAAGATATAAACTCCTACAATCAATTTTCCCACAAAATCCAATAAAAAAATTACATAGTCGAATTCGATTTTTTTCTTTAACGTACTTACAATTTTGAGCTTTTTATTATTTACATCCATACATACAAACTCGAATAACATGTATAAATTAATCTCATGAAGCACGATTCCATGTTGAATATGTACAAATTTTAGTAAAATACTCAAAATAGTTAGTAGGTACGTTAAAGAAAATATCAAATTCGATTATCTTCGATATTTGGTTTTCTGGGAAAATTTATTAGAGAATTGGAGATGACTGAACTAATGTTATTAAATTAATTAATGAAATAGTGCTTTTAAAATAAAAAAATACATTACAAAATATTAAACATTCTATAAAATATAAAAATACATGTTGAAGATATTTACTCTGAATATTCTAAGCGACTTATATTTTTATATTCAATAGATATTAAGTGCATATTAAAAGAAGTGTAAATTTTTATTATTTTGTCAGTTATCGGTATTGATGGAAATGATAAATAATGTTTATTCGTCTAATCGTAACTATAATGTTTATAGCTCACCGAAGTAAAGTAGACATCATATTAGAATATGAATAATATATTGGGCCCGTAAGAATGGAACTTTTTACTGCGTAACACGGACAATCGCGACGTAGGTTTTATTACGGAGCGGTTAAAGAGACCCGCGCCAACGGCTGACGGTTACAAGGCGCTGTAATTGAAGAAAAAAAAAAAGATTTTTTTAAGTGAACAAAAATTGCTGTTTTTTAACTGTAGTGATCTTATGTTACAAAAAGTCTTAATTGTGTGTGAAAACAGGAATATCAAAACTTAATTGCTTTTATCGTATTGTAAATAAATTATGATTTAGATGTTGAATATACCTGGTTGTGTATAGGTATATAGATTACACATGTCATTTTATTATGAAATATAGAATAACGACATTCATATGTCTATAAATACTATAAATACCATTTAGTTTTATGAAGTCGCGTATTCATTTTTATTACGCGTGGGTCTAAAGCTGGCTACCTTTAAAATTGAAAGTGACGTAAGTGCTGTTTTAGTACGCAATCGTCGGGCGAAAGTCGTAAATCAAAGTTTTAGTGTCGAAATGTTGGGATGCGCGGGCCACTGGGGTGGCCGGCCTTAAACGTTCCCTTTTAAAAAATAAGTTAAAGAAACAATATAACAATGTCCAGTCGCTGGAAACGTTCGAGTATTGTTCGGGATTACGATGACTGCACGCTAAAAAATATTTTCACGTTGACATTGTCTCGATGGGATAAATATATGGAGGTTTCAGAGGCCTGTTTGTGCATACATTTGCTGTCTGTACACGTCAGCTTCGCAGCTCATTGGGAGACAGTGATGAAAAATAAATTATTTTTAAAACCTTTTTTTAGTAAAAGAAATATTTGTCTAACAAGACCAAATATAATAAAAATATTATACAAAACTCAATATGGAAACGTATTACAAATATAATAAAAACCGTTTCCGGTTGATTTGAATTGATTCGAAATACTCGCGATCGTTGCGATAGCATCGATAATCGCGTGAGTCCATCGATAGATACGATTATCATGTGTGAGAATCGAATCATTAAAATCGCGTAAACATAAAATTTATTTCATTCATAAATTCTGTTATTCCGAAATGCATAGTCATAACATTTTGATCGCGCCAGTTGAGCTAGTTTCAACAACAAACAGCACTTAGCTCGCTATCATCAAGCTGCAGTGGAATTATTAAATTACCACAGCTGTAAAACAATGCCCGCAACGCCGACCACAATTCCTGGAGATCAGTCGAAATTAACACGGTACACCGCTCAAAGGAATAATTTCGTACTAGACATTTTCACTTTTAAAATGACGGATTTTGTTTTTTTTTGTTTGTGATTTCATTGTTTGTTTATTGGACTGTGGCTGTAAAAAATAAAGAACGTTTTTCATTTATTTTGTTTTTGTTTCTGGACGTATCGATTCTTTCATGCATTCTGAAATACGAACGAATATAGATATGGGTTTATATTTTTGTATAATTATGCCATAGTAATTTACTTAATTAATAAAACAGCGTGATATTAATCATTTTTTTTTTATTTTGATCATAAACAGTTTAGCCAATTAAAAATGTTATGATAATATCTAAAGATTTTTAAGGCACGATTTTGTTAATTAAGTTAATTACGTTAAGTTTTTACACAATGTTGGTCTGTGTTTTTATATAGTTTATAGTTTATATTAGTATTATTAACCAGGTTTTTGCCGGCTTTAGTAGTTTAAGCTACCATTAATCGATGTATTGCTCAAGTACTGAATTAATACGTTTATTTTAAATAGATAAAATAGGTCTATTATAATAATATTTACACTATTAAAAAAAAGGTCGCTAACCCCAAAAATAAGTTAGAAGTGGGTCTATATCATAAACTGCATCTTTCTTATTTATTTAATTTAAGTTAAATTTTAATAAATGCTGTATAAATTTTTCAACTACAGCGTTTTCTTCCATAGCCGTTTTACAAAGTAAGTTTTAAGAGTGACATTAAAAGTGTAAAATTGATGGCCGTCCCAGGTGGCCCAGATACAGTATCTTTACTACTTTAAAAAGTGTATCATTTACAGGAAAAATACCTCTGGCGAAAACAATGAGGTAAATATATATGAATATACTAAATAGCTACGTTTTGTGGTTTTGCTTGTGAAATAAGTGGTATATTTCCCAAAGTAGTCTTAATGCTTTTAAGAAATACATATATTTACACAGATATTTCAAAATAGTAATAGTATTAATAAATTTTATTTGTTTATAAAAAAATGAAGATTTTTTTTTCATTTTTAGTATCTATCCTTTAGGTGTTAAGGAAAAATGTTGATTTACCTAATTTTTTTATTAATAAAAATATGTATTAAATAAATTTAAACTTCAATAAAAAAACGTAAAAAAATAAACGTTCGACCAGCAGTGGCATTTTAATATTAAATAGGGGTATTAAAATGCCACTGTTGGTCGAACGCCTTTAAGGAAGCAATGTTTTAGCCGCCAGCTGCTACGGATTCAGGTCTGCACAAACGAGGGACGGTTACAGTACAGGACAATTTTTCCTTTTACAAAATAATATTATCATCTTTATCATCATCGAGATAATAATCACTTTTTGTAGTTTAAATCCTTTTAAAATAATTTTGTTTGTGTATCATTTGACGCAAAGGAGAAAGTTCTGCGGGAAAATATTTTTATTTCGTGACGACTAAATAGCTGTGTTAACCGAAAAAGTCCTGTCCTGTCTCGTCCCTTCGCAAAACCATTAGTCGTCGAGACATGATGAAAATTGAAAAACAAATAAATGTATTTCATATTGTTTGATCGACTACTGTTTTGGACTAAAGTCTGAGTATTAATTAGTTTTGGTACAAATTACATATAAAAAAAAACTATTTTCGGGCTAAAAATTTTTGCATGCAAAATATACGCAAACAACGCCGCGGGCAAAGCCAGTCATTTATAAAGTAATTTATAAACGCTTTTATTAGTGTTGCAGTCAATGAATCGTAATAATTACAAAGTTGATTGTTCCTTGCAAGTCAGTGTAAGTTTTAAGATATCATACAAAAGGCACAAAACATCTCACGTCAACGCGGACGCGCTCATTAATGAGGGTTTCCGACACAAAGGGCAATATTATAATACGCAGATACACTCCGCCACATGTTACGGTGTATGAAATGAGTAAATATAAAATGTACTTGTACTTATGGTACATTTTTTTAATAATACTTTGTATGGATTTATTATATAATTAGACAATATTTGCCATTAAAGGTGGTAATTCTGTATTTTCTAATCCATGTTCTTTTATCTTGAAGAAGGAATGCTTGAGTGGTATATGTTAAAAGTATATCGATAGAAGTCGTTTGGGACGTTTGGTAATCTAATGCCTCCGAATTATAGTTGTAGTTCATTTTTGGATCTTTAGTTCTGATATTATTAAACCATGTTTTTTTTTCTTTTGTTAATATTATAAGCATATCACTAATTGTTCAGTCAGTTCAGGTTCAGTAGCTAATTGGTTACTTATAAAATTAATGAAAGTCATATAAATAATGCAAGAGTTGTATTTGTTGGTGATAATTCGATATTTTTCTAGATTAAAAATAGTTGCAAATTCTTTTGAAAATATAATTATTAACTTGTACCACCTTATTCTCACAGTCGTAACGTATAATCGCGTCCGTGTGTACACGTGTTCTCTGTGCTGCGACTCATTTAGCCTGCGGTAACTCAACGCGTTGCTCCGTGCGGTGATACCCAACGGATCTTCATAATTAAAATTGGCTTTGCATCTTTGTGATGGCTTGAGGTGAGGTTTCATTAAACGTTTGGTTTTCGTATTTTGCATTTGGTGGTTATATTAACCTGTATAGTTTTAATAACATTGTAGTTATTTTATATATATTTTATATATATATTATTGTAGTTTTTTTTTATAGGTGTATAATATGAAAAATTGTTTGGATACAGTTTTGGATGAGATATTTATGGTGATGTAAGCTTGTCACAAGTAAAATCGAATATATTGGATATCCTTTATATTAAAAGCTATATGACTTGTGAAGCTATGATCTACACATAAAGATACCCACTACCTGCAAATTTCATTAAACTTTATCTATATGAGCACCTAATAAAATACAATGTATATTAATTATTTATTAATAAGTACATCCATTTACACAAACCTTAAGTGGTTTTGCTTATAAACATCGCGTATTAAGGCGTTTAATCATCGTTATCTTATCGTATTCGCGCTTGGTACGACAAGACATTTTACAGTATCAAAAATTAAATCCATAATCTTCACTTCTCGCCATTCCTCCCGTCTCGAGGCTATAACGAGACAATAAACGTATTTTATAAGCGCTCACACTTAACATTTATATCGCCTTATAAGTAGATCGAGAAATAATAAAACTAAAGAAGAGCGAACATCAAGAAAGCTATAACATCATTATCATAGCGAGTCCGCCATCTCTTTCCGATAGGTCTCACCCCTCCCTTGGCCCCGCCTATCGCGTATCGCCTCTGTCACCTGTATATCTCGAAACATTACACATATGCAAAACTTTCGCGCTCGCATCTCGCCACACACACAGGCTCCCGCACACCAGCGCTGCAGGCTGCACCGCGCCGCTGTGTGCACAGGTCGGTATAAATCTGCAAGATAAAAATTGTGCTATATTGCGTCCCAGTGTGTTGCGCGGACTCGTTTTTCTTTTTTGTCGAGATAGTAGCCTGTAGGCGTTCCTAGTGAGTTGTTTGCACCTCGCACAGTGGTCGATATTTCACAATGCGGTGTCATCGACACGACGTCTCTACTAAAATATAGACGGTGCGAGGTTATCTCGGAGGAATGCTAACTTTTCTGGTTTATCTTTATCGGATTATGTGATAAATGTATCGGTTCGGTTCTGGGCTTCGAATTTAATACTTAAATTATGATGGAAGTATACAGCTCGTAATATTTTATACCAGGAGTATGAATTAATAAAGTATGTCATTATTTAAATTATACAGTTAATTAGCATGACATACAGTGACTATAATTACATGATTACATTTATCATTTTGCAAAATTCTGCCGCATTCCTGCAGGTTATAATTGTCTGACCTTACATATACTTTTATAGAAATATCACACAATTTCCCACTACAAAATTAATAATAAATAAAAATATAATTATCGTTATACAACAGAATCAAAACTAGTTTACGATTCAGCAATTTTTCGTCATCCGTTCCATTTTGAATGGCCATTAACTGAGCGATTTCAGTCACGGGGGCAACAGCAGTAATTATCCACATTGTAAACAGCTGCACTATAATTACATCTCTGATTCAACGTATTGTTCAAACGTCACAGCGTGATGTTTGAATGAGAAAATGTATCATTTTCGCAACAAAATATGATTGCGTGCAATTAATTCTATCAAGGGCCTTTGTTACTTGCTAAATGACCGGTGACGGGTTGTGTTTAAAATAAGTTTATTTATTGTATTTTAATGTTGGACCAGTGGTTGGAACGTGTGGTGTAATTAAATATCGCAGATTGAAGTCTGTTTAAATATCTACATGTTGTTTAATAATCTACCGACTGAATATTTATTTACATGTTCTAATATCTAGTAATAACAATATTAAGTCAGAAGAAGTCCAGTTGTACATTAAGTCAGGAGAAGTCCAGTACTCCAGTTGTGAGATACATACATCTGTGGTAAGAATAAGATTCAGAGTTACTCTCAGAGTCTCTAAAAATCACTTACAATCAAGAAGCAAAGAGTTCATAGATTCGAATCCTTCCAAAAGTAAAATGTGTTCTATATTTGTTATTCAGGTACAGATTTACAGGAACATACATTTACTTATTATATTATTGAAGTGCTGGCGTGGTTAACGCATAGACGGCTCGGCTCGTAGTGTCCTGAGGAACCGGATGTGTCTCTGTGACAGACTGCCCAATCTGTCAACTTCCCATAGCGTATTTATACTTTATGACCATAAACAAAACCCTATAGAAACTTGTATTTTCTATAAAGAAACTATCTTATCAACGGCTATAGAACAATGAACGAACTTCAATAAAAGGGGTGAAAAAGGGTAAATAAGGTTAAACTTGTCTTCAAAATACAAGCGAAACCAAAACTATATTAATACACAAAAATCCCATTATTAACCCGAAAACAAACTGCACTCTCAAAAACCACAATACTCAGTTAAAACAAAAACTTTGCAAAAGGAAAGCGGGATTCCAAAGAATTATAACATTTTTCCATACGTATGCATTATTTCGATTGTCAAGATGGAGGCATTGTTTCAATGGAACACTAATTACGCGTATGGGAGGCTTTCTTAAACATGTATGCTAATGGTTTTTTACTTTTTTCTTATTATTTCAATGTAGATGTGTAGTTTTTTCGTTCGTCAGTTGTTGATGTAGATGATAACCGCTCTGGTGTGGTGCTGAATGCTCTATAAACGCCGGCGGTCGCGGGTTCGATTCCCGCTCGGGGCGGATGTTTGTATTTTTATAAACATTCGTTTCTAGGTCTGGTCCTTGTGGGTTTACCCACCGTGCCTCGGAGAGCACGTAAAGCCGTCGGT
>DVVJ01000585.1:0-14239 GCA_018234505.1 Junonia neildi neildi | reverse complement strand
CTTGAAAATCCAGCGGTGCCAGCCAGGGTTTGAACCCGTGACCTTTGGTTAAGATCCACGTGTTCGCACCACTAGGCCATCTCTTCTCTACTTTTGCTTTTAATACGATTATAAAAAAACTATTAGGTACTGAATTCCGTTAAGTGTTGATAATTTAGTAGTTTTACGTATTTTAATAAAATTAATTGTTTTTTTAAAATTACTATGAAATATGAAATTATTAGTTAATATAATCGAAAACGTAAGCTAGTGCCTATTATCATACTTTGACATAGTTAAGTATAACAAGTTACAACAAACAGACAAACAGTAACTAAAACAATATCGTAACAGGGTTTGCATTATTCGACTTTAAGTTGCGACTTCAATGAATGTCAAATTCATGACGTCATTCCAGTATTGATGTTTAAACAAATAATTGTCACTGCAAATTTGAATCAGATCAAAGTTATTAGTTCAATTTAAAATGCATACCATTTAAAACCTTTGACAATTTATTATACGAAAAAAAACATATAGGTATATGTTATAGTTCAGTTTCTGCTTTCTCGCTTTTTAAAGTTTTGTGAGCAAAATGTAACATTAGCAGTTCCTTTTTGTGTCCTTCTGTCTGTCTTTCCACGTCTTAACTCAAGAGTTCTTTAGTACGAAAAACTGTTAATATGATATAATGAAAGTTAAAAAAAAAACACATTTAAGTCTACTCCAATTAAGGTAAATGATTACAACTCCTTCATCAAATGTATATTATAGCATCGATATAAAATGAACTAAACATCGTCGAATTTCATTATATCAATAAAAAAACACTATTAAAACATCACCAAGTCCGAACAAAAGCATCGTCGTCTCGTTCCATTTTCGTGATTACTTAAAAAGTTTCAGTTTTTTAAAATAAGCGGGAAAATTAATACATCGTGCGATACCATCTTCGCGACACGTTGCCCATTCATCATGATTTTACATATTCCGAGCGACATTTTTAACTTTAGCCAGACACTGATGTAGGAGGCTTTAAAATGCCTAAGTTAAGAGGTTACGTTTGCTATTACTCTTCTGCCTATGTTACGTAGTTGTTTTGTATAACTAATAGTCTCACAGGCAAGGTATGTTTATAAACTTATTTACTCCTTATATCTTCACACCGAGTGAAATACCAACGCCTAGAAGCTTAGTAATATTCCCATAATTATTTTAAAAAATATATTAATTTATATGCGAAACCCGCATTGATATCTTTACCGACATCTAGAAGCCTCGTATATTCCCATGATTATTTAAAAAAAATCCAAACTATTACGAAATCAATTTAATATGGGACCCTTTTAGAGATAGCATCGAACAAAAAAGTATCATTGAAATCGGTTCTCAAATGGCGAAATGGTGCCAATAACCTACTTGAATACTCTCTCATATGTTAAGAAAACAAAACACAAGCTAAAACATTAATCGAATCAACATACACCTACAATTACATAGATAGCTATCATCATATTTCACATACACTATCTAAGTAAATCGTGTTAAAACACTTATCAACGATAGAATGCATTTCCAAAGTTGCACTAATGAGGGGGTAGTTCCACACTACCTGAAACTCGTAAAGATTGCCAGGCGTTGATTGGTGGAATTATGTTTTGAGGAACGCAATTGCATTAGCTAATGTACTGGCTATGAAGATGAGTATCGTTTTGTATGGATGTCGGATTACTGGATGCGGTTTGGGCGTAGTTTAAAAGTAGAACTACTGAATATTAGTAAGTGTGAAATATTGTGATAATTAATAGGTGTTTTGGTACAAAAAAATTGATTCTAGCAAAAATGTTACATGTAATGGGAATAGTTTTTAAATACACATTATAAATCTGACTTTATGAAATCATTAAAATCATTAATAAATTTTATTCATAAAAAAATAAGTGTATCTTGAGATATTATCTACCTAAATATTTTGAGATATTAATGTTGTATATTAATTATGCAATCTAAAAGTACCACATGTTTTTATTTATGAAGATTTCTAATACATATAAGCAATGAAATAAACGACAAAAATTAAAACAGTATAAACGTTGCTCTCCTAAAATTAGACAGTCACTAAAGTAATGCTATGTTTAAAATCAATTCACAAAATATCAATTTCAATTAGAATATAGCAAAAAATTAAAAAAATTATTTACCTACTTAAAACATACAACTCCATATCAAGTAACACTGATAAATAATTACTATATATTTATAAGAATAGTAAAAACAAAATCTTACCAATTGTATTCGAATCTAGCTGTTCTATATCCGCGGCAACCGCATTAGCCGACAACCAACCAAATAATGTTCAGTTATGGTCGAAAATTTTCGGATTTCGTGTAATTGTGATTTACTCGCTGCAACGGATCTGATATGCGATAAAGTTATCGCGGACCGGGGTTTTGAAAGGTTTGTTTCCAGTGAATTTTCGGAATTTACGGAATTTTCGGAATCATTACGTTAGGCGTGAAAGTTTGTTACACGGAATCGCGGAATGGTATACCTTTGTGTTCTAACGTTTTGAGTACAGTAATTATGTTCTTTATGCCTGTTAATGTGGAAATAGTTGAAGTTTTACGTCACATTACCTGCTAAGAGCCGAGGTAAATATTTATTGTATGGACTTTAGCGTATACTTAATTTTGATTAATACTAAATTGACAAATGTATTGTGGAATATGCATATAATAGTTTTGTTACGTGATAATAATTAGAGTAAGGATACTTGTATATCCAAATCTAACACCTATTATCGTCGAATGTGCTACGTTATTGTTACAATATTAGAATTTGTTTAACTCAAAATTTTATACTCGTCAAGTTCTACGACAAAAACTGATTTAACTTCGTTCTTTCGTTGGAAATGACGGTCAAAACTAAGATATAAAAATCGCTAGCTTAAAAAAATATAACAAAGATTAACTTACACACATAAAAACGTTAAACAACCACATAATATTCTACAAAGCTTTCCGAGCCGTCATAATAAACCGACCTTATTAACACGGCTTAAAAATACATTCGTAAAGCGACGAATGAACGTCAGAATTATTGTAGCAAATGAAGCGGCCATAATTCGTGTCAAATTGGCATGCCAATTATACATTCTGTGGTAAAGTAATAGCCACCACAGCATATGAACGCTTCATAATACAAGAGGACGAATTACCGATGTTCCGAAAATGTTTTTTGACAAAAAATTTGAATTATGAATTTTTAATCCGTTAATGTGTTCGGATTATAAAGGTGTTTTCATTTTATTTGTGAATAAATCGTGTATAAGATTTAAGTGAGAGCATCACTTGCTTAAGCTTGCTTCATGTCAGTTTGGTGTTACGTTTGAAAGTACTTACTTTTGTAACATTGATTACCTAAGGTCCTAAGCTAATTATGAATAATTTTGTAAAGTTTATGAATTATGACATGATTACAGTAACTTAGGTGAATTACAGCTATACTTTTCAAAAAGTTAAACTTATTGGTCTGCTTATAATATCCAATTCAAGATTCTCAAGAGATAAATGTCATATTATAGGCTGCAAATGGTAACATCAAGTCTTAGATAATATAAAAACACATAACACGTTTCGCTATAGTTTTATTACAAAGCTCAGTATTGGCGGATTTCGATGCAGGTCAATGAGCACCTAAGCAGATTGGTTCATATTTCGCGAGCCGTGTGTTTATCCTATTAATAGCCGAAACGCAATATTAGTGTTAGGAAATGAGATCACGACCGCATTCGATAAAACTAATATTCAATAGTTGTTTCCTTTTTGATATATAACGAAACTAAACATATGAGTGAGAAATTTTATGAAACAAGATTAACAAATTTTACAACAGAAATTGTAGGAAGTCATTTACCACACGTAATACATAAGATTGTGTAATTTTTAATTCATTTTCATAAATTTTGAATTCAAGCAAGTAATCTTTAGGCGTGTTTTAACACAATCAATGTAGGAGTACAAATAATGCTGTTAGGTAAACTATCGTATTTGATATACTGAAAGTGATACTAAACTAACCTTACTATGTTTGTCTTTGCTGTTTGTGTTTTAAACTTATTGAATATTTTATCACATAAATCAATTTAAAAAAATGCGTGTTTCGAAAAGAAAAAAATATATTTTTTGTCCTAAATAAATTTTATTTTTTAACATACGACATATATTTATAATGCAACGTTTAAATTACAACCGAATACAATATGCATTTAATGGCCATAAAATTTCAATGGGACACAATCTGCGTCGAATTAAAGCTGAATCGCTATTTCGTTTTAAACGTTACGGAAGCGATACGCCATGTGTAAAAAATAAATATAGGAATAATTTGTACCAATTGAATGGTCGAAAAAATTTGTTCGCGCGCTACGAGTCGCATTAACGAATGTAAATGATACAAAATGGCTGTTGTCACAGTGGCGCCATCTGCGACTGTTTGTGTAGGAGAAAGCGGGATGGAAGATCTCTTTGTGCACTTTTTTGTAGGGATAGAAAGAGACGAAACACTTGAGGGTAGTTATAACGATAGCGTTTGAAATTCTTTATTTGAATTTCATTTTTCAACGAATATTACTGATTTTCCGAAAGACAATCTCGTGTGTTTTTATATTGTATACTAAAGTAATTAGATACTCGATATATTTTCGAATCAGCCACTTAATAGCCTGTTATTTTCTTTAAAATCTTTTAGGTTAAATCTTAATCACCCGATGAGAGAAAGGATTTGGTGTTTAATCAACCAATGCGGATCGGTGCACAGGTTTTAAAACTTCTAGAAAGTAAAACAGTTTCACTCGTAATGTTTCCATCGTCGCGAAATACGAAACGAATTAAAACATGAACTCCAGCAGTTTTTTCGTGATACATATTTACACAAATACGAATGAAATTAATAAAACAGTCACGTATGTATCTCTATGTATATCTTTGTATGGGCTATTTAGTTTTGATTAAAGTAGACTGTAGACATTTAAATAAAACTACTTTAAACGGATTTAAATCGTTTATATTAATTATTTTTATCATCCCGAAGTACGTCGTAAAATGCTCGAAGCATTATATGCCTTTCGTGGTCACAGGTACACCGTCTAGTTTTATATCATTGAGTAATAATTGCGAAAATCTAAGACAGTGATAGACTGCAGACATTTGGACTACCGCTCTTGTGTAGTCGTACTAAATATTCTATTAATGACAGCGGTTGAGGATGAGATACCAGCTTGGAGTCTACCTACATTAGTAAGTGTACATTTGCTCTTTGGTTTGCGTATATCCTTATATGTAGGTCTCCTCACCGTGCCCTGGAGAGCACAGAAAGCTGTGTATCTCAGTTATCACAATAACCTGGTAATGATTGTTACTGATATCCACCAATGCGCAGTGGAGCAGCAGCCTTCTCCCTAATAGGAGAAGAGGCCTATGCCCAGCAGTGGGATCTGTACAGGCTGTGTTACGATTGTTACTGTTAATATGAAAACTATTCTAGTCTAAATAGTTACTTAATTGTCCTCAAAATTGAAGAGGTCAAAATCTAAAATAATAAGCAGAGCTTTATTAGGGAATAAAGGGCTGGGGAAATTCTACGAAATTTTATGGTAAACATTTGAATTAGGCTTAGATATAAATGGTCTAATTATTCAAACAAGAATAATCTATATTAAAGAGAGAAACCTTACCGATTTGGAAAAGAGTGACGTATGAATACTGTGAAATACAGTAATTTCAAAAATATTATGTAAATATTACGAGTAGAAAATCCTAATTCAGGCAAAAAGAACGGATGGAAGAAAGATTAACTTAAAGGATGATAAAAATAATTACTAAACGCGATTTAAATCCGTTCGAAGTAGTTTTACTTCAATGAGC
Organism: Junonia neildi neildi; assembly: GCA_018234505.1. Taxonomy (NCBI): domain Eukaryota; kingdom Metazoa; phylum Arthropoda; class Insecta; order Lepidoptera; family Nymphalidae; genus Junonia; species Junonia neildi. The sequence goes on along the minus strand of DVVJ01000585.1, from coordinate 8,336 downwards.
AATATTAGCGAAAATCTAAGACAATGTTAACCTAAAGGAATCAGTCTTACGGGTATTCGGATAAGTATCGTTAGTTTTCCATAAATACGTTTCAGCCCATTTAAAGCTTTTAATATTACTCATCAAAACCCATTAACTAACGTGTATCGTAAAAACCAGTTAACGTAAACAAACACAACGGAAACAAAACACCGAAGCATTAATTATACCAATCAACAATGGGCGATATTTCACGATACCATTAAAGTTATTGCTATAAAATATCCTCGGAAACGTAGGATTTTTTCGCCTACAATAATCCATTAGACAAACGCGGTCTGAGCAAACAGAACAATGGAAATAATGGAATCCAATGACTAATCGACACCGCATCTGCTGCACGCCCGTTCCAAGTAATGCTGGCGATATATTGCAGTTTTAATGCCCTTTTACAAAATATGAATAAATATGTGGTGTGAAATAAAAAATGCTATTCTTTTCTTGTACTTTTTTCTCCAGTTTTAATGGTCTGTTTAGTATAAGTATAGTGTAAGCGTAGTGTAAAGCCCAGGCTTTTATAGTTACCGCTACAGCATATGGTTTTCGCAGCCCCTGACCATTAAGATGATAATTACTCGACTTAGACTAACGGTCGTTGTCAGATTGTGTTTCAACCGGGATCGACAGTTTTATATACTCTCAAAGCACAGTATAGATACACACTAAGATAAATACTCAAACCTAGTTACAATTAAACAAAATACAATTAATTAAACAAAGTACAATTTGTGTAAATAGGTACATTTTCTTTCATACGTTTTCCTCCAGATGTTTTTGAGCCGGGGTTAAAACTGGTGATAACTAATTGCGATTGATGTTTTCTAATTACTAACTTCGGCTGGAAAAGATATTTCAAATTAATATGGAACGCGTTTCGTAAAGTGCTTACGAAATTCAAACCCGAAAGTATAATATATTCTCTATTCAGAGGCGAATCGCTCTTTTAGCGATAAGACTGCCTTTTGTACCACTTTTTATTATCTGCTCGTTTTTCTCTATTGTACTTATTGTTACAAAAAGGTGTGCACGTTTACAAACATATAATAATGTATTTACCATTTTTAGTGCTCATCATTTTTATACATTTTTGGGGATATGATAGGTACATAATTTCATAAGATATTTTATATGTTTCTTTTTTTTACAGATTCACACAGGTGCACATACACGTAGTACTAGAGTTTGTTTGATTTTGTTGGTTTCTTTGAATTTAAACATTTGCGGTACTAAGTAGAAGCCTTTTCTTATAACATTGTGAATCCTCTTATCATAAGGACTTGAATCCTCATGTCAATTTAAAGCGTGTTCGTTATCTTTATATTCTAAAAAACGTATAATTATCATTACTGTGAAAAAACCTAATTCACTTCTATCAATTAATTTCTAAAACGGATTTACACACAAAGCCGATCCAAATAAATCTAAAAATACCGAAAAACCATCAATTAATTACCCGAAACCGTTTCATTCATGGAAAGAAAAATTTTAAAAGTTATAAAAGGAAATAAGACATTGAATCACCCTTAAGTGTATCGGTCGAGGAATGAATGAAAACGCTTAGGATACGCGCCGGGGCTCCTTAAGTATTTATATTCACTCAATGATACCCCCAACCTTAAGTTACGTATACAGGCAAGGTTTATTTTTAGTCCGGATGCAAATGTAAGACATTTGTGATGGAAAATTTCTTAAGAATTACCAAAATTACTATTAAGTCTAAATAATAGGAAAAAGTCGCTTCGACTAAAACCGACATATCGAAAAATATTTGACCTTGAGATAGGAAATTTCATGTTAAAGTGGCATATCAAACTATAAGTCGCTTTCAATCCATACAGAGTAAACAATTGTGAGTACGAATCTCAATAAGTACCGGCCACAAAAAGACTTCGACCATCATGTCGAAGGAATTTACGCTGGAACACATTAAAAAAAAAAAAAAAAAAAACGGTAAAACAACATGAAAAAATTGCGAAGAAAATTTCTATTTAAACTTTGGTTGACATGACAACGTCTGTCTTGTCCAGTAGTTTCTTATAAAATATTAATATATCTATTATACAACTTCCAAAACTAATAACCTCTATAATTTCGTTTTTTAAAGAAATTTAAGTAAACTGGAATCTCCTGGTGTCTCTACTTGTTTCATTCCATTATTGAGTAGTTTTTCACGTCAACATTACTTATTCTCGTTACTTCTTTGTTTTATTTTTGGACGAAATCCAAAAACTACAAAACTAACCTATTTAATCTATCTAGATCTAGGTTTAGGCTGTGCGGTATCTGTCTGTCACTAGTGACTGTTAAAATTTTACTAAGCAGATATTTAGCAGCAGGTAAACAGAAAAGATCAAAGTCGTTGCAATTTAAACTAACATTAAAATACATTTTTGCATTTCTAGAATCTGGTATATATCTATCAAAATCTTAAACAGGAACAGGTGTAAAAATAATAAAGTTAAATTGGACAGCTGACCAATTTTGGTTATTTTTTTTTAATTTTCACGATAGACCAAGGACAATTTTTTTCTTTAAACAAGTTTCATGACAACGATTTCTCGTTTTAGTTAGTTAGTTAGTTTTAGAACCCTACTGAAAAAAAAATGTTAGATATGTACAGTGTTATTATTTAGACATACCCATTAGAATAACACAATCTTTTCTCTCATTAAAACACATGTCGCGCCGCAACCGAATGCTAGTATACAATATTTATATTGCATGAAACATAATTGTACTTTTTTATCGTTATTTTTTTGGACAAGTTATAAAAAAACAGATTAACATACAAATGCACTTGACGTCTGTATTGTAAAAAGTTTTTTGCCTCATTTAATTGTATGACTTTTTTCCGCTAAATCGACATTGACATCATAACCGTTTGCGAGATGATGCATATTGTTAGATCATATCTTCATGATGTAGCTGACAAGATCCGTTCATTTGGAAGAGATAGATTTCATAAAAAAGTTTACAAGCTAAATTATCGTGTAAATTCGTATCATTAGTAGAAATCTTTAAAGTTCGTTTTAATAATCGCCTTTAGGAGAGAACTAATATCTCGCCCCGGCTTCGCACGAATGCTAGGACTTTTTTATGCAATGCAGTCACGAAAATAATTTTCTTACGACATTACATGAAAATTTCAGACGATGTTTTCATTGTTTTCTCGATCGATTGATATTCTTATAACCCTAACTAACTTCGCATCAAAGCCAATTCTGTCCATTCGGTTTGGAGATATAAAGACACACGTCAAATATGGCATTTCCATACTCTTTTTGAAAATCAAATTAATCTACAGCAGTTTTCAGTCGTGAGAATAAACTGCGAAAAATAATTTTTTCCCGACGTTTTCTTATGACTTCTATATGACAAAACTGTAAGCGATTACCTCAATATCTTATAAAGAAAGAAGATTTCACATTGAGATATTTTCATTTTAGAAATGCAAAATACAATACCTATATAATGAATAAATTTCAATTTAGCGTAATCGGGTCAAAATGAAGGTGCCCTGATAGCCTGATAACCTGATAAGATATAATTAATTCAAATGCAACGATTGTTTGTGTTTACATCGATAATACAAGAATCTTATTGTTTTTTCTTTGTAAAATTTAAGTATCTCTTACGTGGAAAATGTTCAGGTGAAGGAAATCTTTTTAACTTTTAACGCAAAGCGTAAATTTTGATTTTATCTGGATTTTTACCTGATTCTGTTCAGTATTCTAGTCTTATTTTTAACAGGTTACTGATTTTTACACAAAGTGACTGTCATCTGATCTGGATCTACAAGACTGAGGGGCTGCGGTGATCCCTCATTGCCTTTAGGCAGTAACGGTTTAGACTAGAATAATGTTACAATTAATAGTCCCAATTAATATATTTTTGTGTTTTTGGGACTTTTCATCTAATGGCTATTAACCATTAGGGGGGAAACCTAAAAGGACATAACACATGACATGACAAGGACACAAGGATAGTACCTGACAATTTTATGTGACCTTAAAGTGAAAATATTTACAGTAAAGTTGGATAAGCCGCGGCGACATCGAATTGTCTCCACAAAATACGAAACATTTGTTTAATGTCTCGCTCTCTTGGCATGCTATTGTTTTTTTAAACACCTGTGTAATCAGAATAAGGTTTTCTTTACTGAATGTTTTCGAAATAACAAGTAGTATCATAAAAATAGTTTTAACGAAAGCAGGTACCTACTATAAATAAACTGTTTAAAAAAATTGCATTTTTGCATCTTCATCAAAAGCAAAAGTAATGTTGGTGACGATCGTAATTAAAACAAAAACAATATTTTTAAATGGTCCAATTTCATACAAAAACAAAGCAAAATCCCCTAAGACATAGGTACACACAGACATCGCCATTTAAGACCGAAAAATCTCCCATAACTAATTAGACCGAAATTGTCCCTAAATCTAATCTTTAAAAAGTTCAACTTCGGACCCTATTCTAAGAGACATAAAGTCTATTTTTAGGTCTTCTGGTAAGGAATTTCAAGGTCAGGTCTCGTCTTCAGATACGGTTATCACTGATCTTGAGTTACGTAGGTGATTAGCAGCGGGGAAAAATTTAGTATGTCAATATTTAGTCTACAGCTAGTCTAACGTGTGATAGTGGTTGAACTTGGGTTTTCTCGTTTACTATATTGGTTTTCTTTTGCAAGATTTCTAAAATATCTAGGTACCAAACGATTTTTTTTTGCGCAGAGCAAATGTTCTTAGATTTTCGACTCATGGGAGAAAAAGTACATTATGTAAGATTTGGTTACCGCAGGTTCTGTTTGTTAGGGGTCGTTCAAGTATTACGTAACGCAATTTTTGAAGATTTTAGACCCTCCCTACCCCACATATAACGCATCGTAACGTTGTTCTGTACCCCTCCCCCTAGATGTTACGTAACATTTTACAGAAATTTTTTAGGTGAAAATGGTCAATAAAATAATTTTTGAGACCATTTTCGTCTAAAAATCACAATTATGTCGTTACGCAACGCGATGTTGTTATACGCCCTCCCGGCCGCATAACGCAGCGTAACATTTTACAAGACCCTCCCCTCCCCCCACACTGCGTTACGAACCCTTGCGTTAAGAATACTTGAACGAACCCTTATAATCAGGGTTTTGACAGGTTACTGGTTTTTACACAGAACAATTGATATTTCTTCTTCCTAGCATTTACCGGAGTTAATCAGAATCTCCTTTATGACTTTATGAAGATGTAGCCTAGGTGTTGAAAGGTTACTGATTTTTATACAGAGTGTTTGCTGTCTGACCAATAGATATTTGGCCTCCGCAAACCCAATGATTGTGATAAGAACCGGGATCGAATCAAAGATTTAAATCGTTTAAATATTTGGATTGAATGCCTTTAGTGCTCTCCGAGGCACGATGAAGAGACCTAACTCTCACTAATTTTCCATACTTCCTTCCCTCTTTCTTCTCTTATTTCTCTTTTCATTTTAAAATTACATTTATGGATACGCTTCGAATGCGTTGACCACTTGGTCGTGAACTTCGGTTATAACACCGAATCAACCCTTAAATATGTTTACTGCGAGAATTTATGTGTTTTTAAGGGAATCTAGTACTGGGAAATTCGATTTTATTCAACTGCTTTACTAAATCGTAACCACGAGTACGAAAAAAACAGACAAAATTAAATATTCTATTTCCCATTTACACTAGATTAAATTCAAATAAGAATAAAGGTAAAAAGGACCACTTTAAATAAATGATCTTATTGCATTTTAAAATAATCACCGAGTTTTTTTTCAAAGTGAATTTTAATTAGTCGAAGTTTTTGTCCGCATTAAACGTAGACAAAAAATCTTAAGCGCCGAGGTATGGCGCCGCTGTTACGATATTAGTAATCTAAGTGCTATGTCATGTATAATTGAGGTCGGAAGAGCAAAAACGACCTAAGTAACAGTTTTTTTTTATATCTACATAGGTACATATCGGTGGTTGAAAGGCTATTTGATCTAAACACCATTTTTTGACATATTGAGTTATATACATATTTGGATAGAGAAAAATTTGCTGATTCCAAATATGTATATTACTCAATATATATAAAAAAAAATGGCGCTTAGATCAAATAGCCTTTTAACCGTCGATATATAAAAGGATTTCCTATGATATAGTCACTGGTCACAATATCTGTGGAACTTTGGCATATTTATTCTGCAGCCGAGATCAACTAATAACAGTTTTCATAATAAAACCTTCCGTTTTGCTGAAAATCGCTACAAATCCGTTTTTGTAATCTTTGTTCACGAATAAATTTTTTCAGGTGTCGGATCGATGAGGACCATTTAGATTTCATTTATGATGGTGTTTTGGACTTCTACTGGACTTTATTGCAACCTCCTTAAATTGACCTTTTTTGGTAATTGTTAGCATAGATACTATATGAAGTAATAAAAAACACTAACCATCCATCCATCAATCCTCGCTAATTTTCGTATTTATAATAATAGTAAGATTATTAACACTTAATAGTTCACGCTGTATCTATGTACAGTACTGACAAAAAGCTCTACAAAAACCGTCGTGCACCGGTTCATTGGCCGCAGTATAAACATTTAGAATTTACTGTTTTTATATGTAGACTAACAGAAGTCTGAGCTAAGAGAATAGCTTATTTTTAATTATATTTATGACTTTTTCACTACATCTCTAAAAGTGGTGTCTTTGACATTTTTTTTTGCTTACTGAAAGTTATGTTAAAATTTATTACTGCCTTATTATTTATCCTTCTTTTTTGTTTTTTTGATTGGTTTTTAGAAGTAAAATTTCGTAAAATCTTCTGGGGATTTATGTTTTAACTGGATCTTTCTATTGCAAAATAAATATTAATACCAAAGCAGCCTCTAGGTGTTATAGTTTCAGAGATATCGTAGTCGTTATATCGAGATAAATTGCATTCGTATAGTATTTAGATTAATTATTTATTTATAACACCTAATATGGAGGTATGTACATTGTTATGTCCATTCCACGCGATCTCAATTTACACAATAATATGGCTTTTCTCACGGAATACCAAGTTTTTTATTGTTAATAACAATTAAATGATATAATATAAATGTATGATTTTTACATTAATAATAATAAATTAAGTATAAATATTTGTTACTTATGTTTCTCTGCAACACAACAAAACAAATTAGTTGAAAAAAAAACATTTTGGCACAGGAATAAAGATTTCGGTGACTATTTACCGATGTAAAAAAAACCTAAATTTCGGAACAAGTTATTTATAAATAATTAAAAATATAAAAACTTATCAAAATTCCGCATTTTATCTTATTTTTGGCACAAAAAAAGTAGCGCAAATACTGTTACCTACTTACATTCTCACCTAAATAATATTTATATTATTCTCATTCGTTTTTATTGCCTATCCCACTTTTATAAAGGAAATATAACGTTTTATGTACTTTAAAATGTTCCCAATGTTTATTGTTATTGTTTCAAAATTAGGACTGGTTATGTGACCTCTTTATTTTAATATTTATATCACTTGCTCTATTTATTTTGTTTTGAAGACTCTATAGATAGAAGATAAATTTTATTGTAAGTATTATCTTCAGAAGTCTATTAAAATAGTTATGATACCACAGCGCTATATATGTATGTATATTATTTTATTTATTTGTTTCAGGCCCCGGGCCGAGATAGCCGACTGGTACGAAAATGTTCAAACTCCAAACCCTGGCTAGCACCACTGAATTTTCAAGTGCTAAATATGTGTTTTAACTCATCTTCTGTTCGGTGGCGACGGAAAACTTCATGAAGAAATGTGCCGGAAGAAATTATGACACATGTATATCCGCTAACCCGCAATAACGTGGTGGATTAAGCTGCTTTAATTATTGGGAGAAGAGGCCTTTGCCCTGTTACTACCAACTTACTGTATCTCATAGAAATTCGAATACATTTATACATTAAACAAATAAACAAAATTCCATTATCTACAATATATAAGGAAACATTTGTTTATACAAGTAAAACAACAGAATTTACTTTTTATCTCAACTGTGAGAATTCGTACAAATCCACCCAATATAATGACATCAACGCGCAGAATAACTAACTTCAAATAAAACAAGTTATTTACTATGTTAAGACTTTGTTTATTTTTATAAACGTCGTATGATATGAAAAACTGTATTGTATAGAAAAAACACTATTATTATTAATTTTGTTTTATTATTAGTATGAAATTAAATAAAAAATATTAAAATAATTTAAAAAAAAATTAAAATATATG
>DVVJ01000584.1:0-14250 GCA_018234505.1 Junonia neildi neildi | reverse complement strand
CAGACAGACAGACAGACAGACAGACGGACATGGCGAAACTATAAGGGTTCCGTTTTGACTACGGAACCCTAAAAAGGTACTCTCTTATTATTAAATTTTAATAACAATCCAAAGAGCCTAACCTACATATTACCAATTTAGATTATTCGCAAGTGGTGTACAATTGTACCTACATCAACAGAAGTATTTGATATTTACATGATAAAGCTTAATTAAAATCTGAAATTTTGATAAATAGTAATAGATAAATTTTAGAGACTAAAAATTAAAATAGATAAAACAATAAAAATGTAGAACAATTAAACGTTAATTTTCGAAACTAAAACAATAATTTATGTATAATTTACGTGTTTGTTCGAAACATCAATGAATTATGAGCATTAATCGGTTCCATATTAGTCATGAATATTTCCTTTGCATTTTTAATTGGTGTAATTTTCATCATATCCAATTAGTTACTAATACCAACTGAATACTAAAATTGATATCCCTTTTAAAAAATTAACATTAATTACTTATTATTTATTATCATTGACTGTAAACGATAACCTGTAACGGAAAAACCTGTAACTTACAGCATTAATTTATTCACTTTATTATCGAATTTATTATAATATACGAGTAAAAGTCATAAACGTTATGAAGACTATATTTATATCAAAACAAAAATCCATTTCTAATAAATATATCAGAATGATGGAGTTCAGAACCAGCAACTATCGATGCTTATAAATTACAACCACTGCAATATTATTATTAAGCTTCCGATCTACTGAAAGTACATTTGTATCTACATTATCTGCATCTATATAGGTATATCGAAAGTACCTAATACGTATAATAAAAAGCAACAGCGGTATACTGCGAGGAAAACCCTGGACATACTAAACTTATTTTATCTAAAGATTATGGTATCATATACGATAAACAGTACACACCTACGCGAGCAAAAGGTTATTTCCAATAGTATGTTATAAATCTGTTAATAAAGGCATATTATGTTGTTTAGATAGACTGGATGGAGTCATAAACTAGATTAGCTTAATAGAATGATCGTATATGCTTAACCTTTTTCAAACTACTACTGACAGGAATTAATTGCTTCACGCCTAATCGATACCAATACGCATTCACAATTGCACATTTAACGGTATTGAGAACACAGGTATAAGGCTATTTCGAGTTTCAAACGTGGTATTCATACCAATTTATAAGATATATGATAGAAATTCTATTAGAAACTAAAATAGAAAATGGCATTGGTCGTAGCTAGGTAGGTATGTAAGCTGAAACAACTTTTAAACCCGCTATAAACTTTAATCCTACTTATGGAATACAATGCTCAATTTTTCATATCGATTACTTATGTGCCTAATTATCTACTTGTGTTAATTTTTTGTAAAATATTTCTAGAAAAATGATCAGTCTTTTGTTTCTAATGTTGGTAATATTCCAGGAAATACGTTTTCAAATTGAAGATCGCATATAGCGGATGATCTCTAACAAAATTAGTATAATTTAAAAAGACAATTGATTTCGTACTTAATTTTAGAGGTATGTATTATAATTCGTCAAAAGGATATCCTTTCGCATTGTTTAACCCACATGCTGCTTCTTGTTTTTCGTATATAAATAATTATGAATGAAATTTCCAAAAGTCACCTACATTGTTAAAACATTTCATAAAAACTAACATACAGGCATACATATATCGGTAACTGAGCAAATCATTACTATAGCAACTCTTATATAGGAATATCATTTATCGTATTGGTATTTTACGTAAAATGTGAGTGAATTTCCTAAGTCCGGAAGTATCGCGAGATTGTTATGGAAATTGACCACCAATTCACCTATTATGCAGTAGCTGTTTGTATTCCTATGTCCTGTATATGCCTTTATTACCTTTTAAAGAGGCGCCATTGCATTTTGTACGTAGATGAATGATGATTATAGAATATTAGTACATTACTGAGAAGGTCAACTACAGAGTATCGATAAATTAAAAGTAACATAGTACAGCAAACATGCGCTCCATAAAAATTCTGGTGTCAACTTTTCTAAATTTTTAAGCATTGCATAGCAATATACATAGGTATATCATACATATACCGTAATTTCGTATACAATACGTGGATTTTCTTTAAACTTATTACATTAGTTTATTTATTTAACCTTGAATTAATGCAACAAAACAAAAAGTGCATCAAATAAAAGTATAAGATAGCATCTCTTAACCGTGACCAATTTTAAGGTGAACGCCTCGACGGCGAGCCGTATCAATTAAAAGCATGTCATGTGGTAAGCCCGCCAGTTGGTAATTCCAGGCCAATCGCTCAAAGGTGTGCTACACTACGTTCAATTATTCTCACAGTATACAAACTGTAACGATGGCATAACATATCTATAAAAACGCGACCATTCTTCTCGCGTTTCAAACTAAACATACCTGCGGAGAAAAATTGTTTCATATTTTCACATCCACATACAATACAATCTACATAATTAAATTACTACATTGTAACGTATAATAGCCAATTTTCTATAAACGAACCTAATTGAAATCAGGCTCATTTACCCAGTGAACCTGTATTTGCGGTATCGCGTTGGAATATTGAGGTCAGTTGATATAATGCGTTGAAACAAGGTCGTATTGCAAATTTAAAACAATGAATTACGTTCAAAACCTATAGATAACAAATATAGTTAACAAAAATAAAAAAGAAACTCAAAATAAAAGCTTGAAATATTAGAAATCAATATAAAGTAGGTACAGATATTAATCATAGTAAACTTAATATTTTTGTAATAAACTAAAAAAATAAAGTAAAAGAAACACTAAAAAGTCCCAGCCGAATTGCTAACCTCGCCATTTTTTTGGGGGAAGTTGTAAAGTAATTATCTTCGAATTTGTTTTAAAAGAAAATATTCACGTGAATAAGGATGTGATATACAATGAATTGAGAAATAAGAATCGTTAGAGCGTTACAACCAAACCAAAGGCTCATACCGAAGGCTCAGAAATGTCGTAATTTGCTTATATGCAATGATGAAAAAAACCCAAAAACAACTTTACATACCCTTAAATGGGGTGTAGGTATGTACATACTTACGCGATTGCCTAATAAAGATAATCATGTCGTTAATTATGTGTGAGAAAGGTGTTTTTTAAAAAAAGGTCCTACAAACAAGGTTTTATGATTTCATAAACGGCATTGTGAAAGACATTTATATTTTGGAAAGTATGGTAAGATTTTTTTTGTAAAAAATATACCAAGGTTATACCTACTTAATTTTTAAGTACAAGTGCACTAAGTACAATTAAGTATTTCTTAAACCATACTTGTAAATTATTTCACGGGTATGATTCATAATAATCTATAAAATTTTATATGCATGAATTACGCAACTGAGACACATTTAAATCTCGTATTTAATTTGTGGAAAAAGTAATAAGTAGTTAAACATGAAATGGCATTAACACAATTAGATACCTATGAGTAAGTTAATAAAAAACTTTAAACATTCATTAAAATCAAACAACCATGAATGTTTAAAAATTTTAAACATAATAACCTTGGTATATATTTTACAAAAAAAACTTACATTACTTTCCAAAATATATACAATATCTTTCTCAATATGAGATGTACCTATGTTATAATCGTTTTTAGGGTTCGTAGTCAAAACGGAACCCAAACACCCAATTTTTTTAAAAGATTTTATTATACGTCTTTCTCGGCGTAATTCATATATGTATACTCATGCTGATTTACAGCTTTCTAGTATTAAGGACCTCGCAGAAAAGTCGCGGACAGACAAACGGACATGGCGAAACTATAAGGGTTTACGAACGTGTTCTAATTGTATTGTTTCTAGATAAACTCGCTGAAAAAAAAATTGAAAAACCTCGAAATTTACACTTTTAAGACTTTCTTTTTAAAAGTGTATCTATTGGATAAGAATTTAAAATTCAATTTAACTAAAAATTTTAATTTTTAGCGAGATAACAATTTAATAACTCACCAAGCGGTCAGTAGCCATATCGAAGATCAGAATCTTAGGTGGGCAAACACGACGGAAGTCGTCAAGACTGGTTATGACTCCCGCATCCAGGACCCAGAGTCTGTTGCAGCGATCAGCTCGAACTCGGTACACGGAGATCAGCCCCGTACAGTTGATGTCGCCACGGCCGGCTGTGTGCCATGACCAGTCAGGGTACGCCTGGGAAGAACATATTAGCATTTATAAAATCTAGGTTTCTTTTATTTAATTAAAATTATTTTTAATTAAAAGTGAAACAGACGACAAAATTTATTTGTCGCCTTGAATTCACTAATCAAGTTCTAACACTAGTCAAAATTAAGATTGACCTTAAAATTATGTTGGATTAGGTAGTAGATAGGAGATTGATGAAAATTATAGACTGTCTACTATATAAAATTACGATTGAAACAAAATAAATGTACACTAATCGAAAATGAGGTATTGTTTTAATATAATTTTACCTTGAACACAAATTCTAGCTACGGTCAATTCAAGTCTCAATGTCAGAAATTTCACGTAAATTATGATTTGTTTAACTTTATTTATATTTACCATTCTTGGATCGAATGTTTATCACAAATAAATAAAAGAAAATACACGAGACACATTATTCGCGATAAGTTAATTCTTTCACGTAGATTATAAATCAATGTACAGAACAAAGAAAAAAAAAATCAATTGAAAGAATTCCAACAGCCGTGTGAATTGTTAAAATAAGACCAGACTGTTTTAAATCGAGTCACAAGAATAAATGCGAATGTATCTGAACTGAATATCTTTGAATAAATTGTTTAAATAAACATTTAACTTTCAATTTCAAGTAAATAATCCTAAGATTTAGAATCGAATTTTTAGGTTCAATTATTTTAAATACGATATTATTTGTTGTAATAAAATTAAATACATGGATGAAATTAATTAGTTTAGAAATTAATTATGTTAAGATAACTATGGCTAGCCTGAATGAAAAATTTTGCTGATTGACGCGCAATTTCCCGCCAATTTCATTATTTTCGTCTTCTTCTTGTGAAGATGATAAAGGTGCAAATTCATTGTGCCCAGTGTTCACTGTTTATAAGTGGGCACTGGGCACAATGGGTTTATTTAAAGTTTTATAGAAAAGTGTTTACTTTCGTTTTACTTCGATTAGAAAATGGTTAATATCAATTTTATTATTTATTTATTACCGTTTAACTTTCTTTTTATCTACCTATTTTATTCAATAGTACCACGTACAAGGACCTTCACTAGAAAATCCTTTACGTTAAATCAGATATCATATACCTACTATACAAATAAATATATTCAGATCACGACAACCGTCTGTATTGGCAATGCTAATATTTAACAAGATAAACAATCAAACCCACGCCATTTAGCACTAAAGCCAGTTTCACTGACCATTGCACCAATCAGATGTCAAAATGGAACAGAATTAGTTGACAACTTGACAGCTAGAGTAAATATGTTTAAAATGAACAGGGGACTAATTATTTAATTGTATTTTTACATACATTTTTGACACATGATATCTCATATTTACATACTGAAATTTGATAGCGATAGTTTTACACACTTATTTATATTAGTGCAGTAAGGGTTCCGCACAGCTTACACTCGGTACGTTTTTATTATTATAGGGATATCAATAAGAATAAATTAATATGCTATAAAACTATTATCCAGATATTTAGTATTATTCAAAAGAAGCCCTTAACAAGTCGGACAGATGACATCATCTCAGATTTACTAATAGGGAAAATAGGGTTGACAACTTTAGCTTTGAAAGCATAAAAATGTAACTAAATAAAATAACTATATACTTAAAATTATTTACATTATTTGTACATATGTGTGTTTTTACTACTTAAGTAAATATTAAGCTGCATAATGCAATTAGGTGCAAGTGAATCGTTAAATTATGATTGTAACAGTTACCGAACCCGGCAACAACCTTATTGACAGTTATGAATGGCGGCACTTCCTTATCCGACCTGTAATTATACGTTTTTATTTATCAGATGTTTAGCTTTCTCAAATAACAATAGAAATCGATCTACAATTTAATTAGTTTTTTAAATGATACTAAGAGATAATATCATATATATACTTACTTATACGTATGTACGTAATATGTTTATTTGCAATCTGTACAATTATTCCTATTAATATTTTCTATATGGGTAATATGTAAATGAAAACTGAATATCCGAAATTAAATTTAAAAAATCATTAGTGGTAAAGTATTATAAGGAAAAGGCAATAAGGCACATGGAATGGAATATTATTCTAATCCCAGATCTTAAACCATTAAATCGATTACACCAACGCAAAACCACTATCAGTGCCTACATTAGAACAAAACTAGGCACGTAAAATATAATAAAAAAATATTAAACAAAATATAATTTAGTTTACTTTTAAAAGAATTCAATCACTGCCATTACTTATTAAATCGACCCCAGAAGTAATAAATTCCGTTGTAAATAGTCTATTTAAGTGCAGGTATAAAATAAATTACAGCAATGAAACGCCTCCGTCTAAGTCATAATGTAGAGTTCATAGTATTTATAGTTTCTTATGATATAACACTATTATATTATGATAATGTTTTAAACTTTATGTAATGTTAAATAATATTACTAATACTATATTCCACTCACAGGTTCGCCTCCGTACATATACCTCTTCATTTAATAATAATTATTGTAATATCTTATAGCTTATACAATATAGAATATAGCTACTATAAGTATAGCAAATGCCCTTCGAAAGTAATGTTTCAGTATTACTTTATTCTCCAAAATATGCATTGATTGAGGTAATTTTAAAAGAATTTTTAAAATTAGCTCAATCAATGCATAGGTTAACAAACTCGCTCTACCTAAACTTATATACGTATCTATACACATTGAACATAGTTTACATAAATTGGAAAAATATTCGATCATAAAAGCTCCGGTAACCTTATTTTGATTTTTTTTACTATTTTAAACGTCGCAAAAATACCGAGGTTTTATTTGACTAATTATGCGTTGACTAACAGCGCAGCGTCTCTAGCAAAATTTTCACTACAGACGCTGCTTAAAGGAGACCGATCGAAAATTACGTTCTCAAAAACTTCAAAACTAGGGCTTTAAATATATAACACAGCCTTTCAGAAACAGCGAGTGTCGGTTAAATCAGCAATGGAGCTCGCCAAGGCCATGCCTTAGTTCCTGCCCTTCACGCTTTCTCGTGACAATTCTGAGCTGCGAACTCCGTGTGTACGACAACCATGCGCCTACGCAGCGAGGTCGCACACTGGTAATTGTGTAACTACCCATAACAGAGTGATAGCCTGATAGGTATCTTTTCGACAAAAACATTAAGCACGTCACGATCGAAATTAAATTTAGTGTTTGACTGTGAATAATTTAACTTTAAATAGGAGCAGTATTTTAAAATTGTAGAGTCGAGTGGGTTTATATTATGCGTGTTAATTGTACAGTATGTATGTATATTTGTAAAATAGATTAGGTGGGAAAAAATTAAAATATTTTTAATATGTAGGTATCTACAGATATGTGATACTTACTATAAATATTTTAATTTTTTAGCTCCGAACGAGTTAAAAGATACTAATATGCAAGACTGTCTGTCCAATTATCAACGAGAAAATTATCATGCGTGTTTTATACGTGAATGAGTTTATGTAACGGTAGTCGTACGAGAAAATTATGACAAAATGTAGCATTAAGATCTTTTTTTACTTACATAATTTTGGACAACAACTTGATAGGTTTGTTTTTAAATATTTGAATACTTTCAACCCAATATTTTCAGATAACAAAATCAAATTTGTAATTCGGTTTTTTATCTCAATATACGTATAGGTATCAATTTTATGGCAAAATAATTAAACATAAGTATATACTAGGTAGGTATGTATAATAAATCCCTTTACGATGCGATGAATATGCCACACCTCCACACTCATTCACGATCAACACGTATAGTGTACAGTACGAGTACACACCCATTCTTTTAGCAGAATTTCAATTAATTGGTACGAGTATAAACACGTTTTAACATAATATTATACAATACGCGGAGGCCACTGAAAATCAGTGCTGGGATATGCCAGCTTTAACTGACAGGTTTTCCATTTTGGATGTCACAACACTTTACGATTTATTTTTATACATATATTTTTTTCGGTGAAGAAGCTATTGTTTATATGTATACGAGTAGATTAAGCAAAATTTGATGTACCTAAAATATCATTGTAGGTTAGTTATTAATTCGTTCAATTTTGTTTTCTTTTTACTTTATTGTCTAATTACCTATTATCATTATTATGTTTTGTATATTAAGATTTCCTTGTTGCTTTTGTTATATTTACTGTTACTCTAGCTACTCTTGTTGCGGTGTGATCTAAATAGTGATGCCTACGTTAGCCCTACAGGAGTTGTAAGAAACATACCTACATGTAAATAGTTTTTCTAAAACAATTTACTTTACCGTATAATAATAGTAATTACTTAAATAACTAACAATGTAAATGCCCCGAGTGGCCGCATTATTGAAAGTAAAGTGGTGTAATACTGATCCTGTTTGCTTCTAGCTATAGAATTTACTTTGGGACTATTTTTGCAGTATATAAATGTTTCTATTTCGTGCGCCACTAGTTGTTTATGGTAGAGATTATGACGAGATAAGTAACCGGCAACATTTGTCAAATATAAACATATAACATTATCATTAATTCATGTTCTATTATATTATGCCTTTCTTGTGAATATGACTATAATAGGTAGCGTTATAGCGTATTATCAAATATGATAAAAGTATAAATGTAATGATTATACTTAATCGATAAGAAGCCGACATCGCAAAATTAAGTTTCTCTTTACAAATGCGAACTTTTTCTCAAAATTAAAAGAAACTTTCCGCACACGGTGACATAATAATCCTCGAATAAAAACACCTTTCTCAGTTTACATAATCCAGTTTATAAAACGACGCGTAAAAGGCCCAAAGATCACAATATTGTTTACTATCATTATACCGTTAATATAAACATACAGAATGTCTGAAAGGGATTTAAAACCTTGTTCTAGAATAACAAATTAATTGTTCAATATATCAATTATAAATGTTTATCTAGAAACTAGATTATTAACGCTTAGACAATATTATGTGCAAGGATCTTAACGGATGAATGAATTTAGTCCATTATTTTCGTTTCAAAACATCATACGTATTTGTTACGCAAGGATATGTTAATTTTATCTTTGATAGTAATTATATTAAAGTTCGCCTTTAATCATATTAAATTGACATGAATTTTTATGTTTATTAAAACAACCAGTTTACCTGAAGAACCGGACTAACACCGGGTGGTAAGGAGCGAGGCACCCACGCCAGAGTGGCTGGGACACCGGCGCGCAGTCTCGGTATGCCCACGTATATCCTGTCCCACCCGACTTCCAACCCCGTAGGAACTGTGTTTTCAGGCTGGAACTTTTCAAGCAATACCGGGTCCGGTGGGAAGTCGAATTGAAGTAAACTCCATTGGTTCACAACTTCAAGGGTTGCACTCGCTACTGCGAGGCAGCTGCACAGAATGAGTGTTCGTAGCCCCATTGGAGTCTGTAAAAATAAATAATATATATTTAGTCCTATTAAAAAAATGTTATATTTAATTATTTCAAGTTTAAGTAAAGTGTGTATTGCATACTTTAATTATTTGAGTAATGTTCGTCCAATAAGTGCCTATTCGTTCCAAACATGCATTTTGTTAAAACGACTATTCCTAATCATATATAATTTTCAGGTGTAATTTCACATTCAAAAAGATTATATTTAATTGAATATGGGATATATTCTAGCGCTAACACTTTTGGAAAAGCACTATAATTTGTATATTTCCTCTCTCGTTTCTCGGGAACGCATAACGAGGCCGTTCTAAGCGACTGGCTTAAACCTCATAATTTATTCCTTTTAATCACATATAATAATATTAAACGTATTCTAAGACAGGTTTTCTTCAATTTGTAAATCTTTGAACTAAAATCGCTTGCACTGCTCTAGTTATTTTTAGCTATTTCATAATTACACATTAGTAGTGTGAAAGATTAACGTCACATTTATAAGTCTGTATTAGTGCAAATTAATAAAAAGAAAAATTTGTATTAATATTTTACAAAGAGATCTGGGAGGCCATTCTTTATAACAAATCTTTGCAATAATAGTCATGTCAGCGTCTCTACAAAAGTGATACCAACTAAGCGCTCAGTAGGGCTATTCCGACCAAAAATCGAGACTCACTCAAGTAAATTTAGTCATTTTGCTCATTTGGTCTGTCAAATTTCAATGGTTAAAAGCTTACTACAGAATATTCAATGCATACATTTAAACAAATACGACTGAATGCCGCGTCAATCGCGTGACGCTACATGCACAATTGTACAATCGTGTGAGTGAAGTGTTAAAAATTCGCTCGAGTAAGTTTCGATTTTTGGTCGGAATGGGGCCGCTGGTTTCGTATGGTTGTGTACGTAATATTCAAGTATCCCCTAACAAATACTGAAAAATGACTTTGTAAATGTTGCAAAATATTATTTCTGTTTGTGAGTTCGCAATTATCGCTTAGTTATGGATCTTACAGCGCTGCGTTCACTTTTATAATAAGTGTTTTTTCGTTCAAATATTTTAATAACAATATTTATAAAAGTTCAAATAAAAATTTTGAAAACCAATTTTTAAAATAGGTAGGTACTATTGATATTATATATTTTTTTAATATTGTGAGTAATATTACATTATTATATATTTATATACTGGTTTATAATTTAATAATATTAACAATAAGTTACTAAATCCCTAACAAACGAGTTTATACACATATAAGGTCAGTTGTGATACCAAATAATAGTAGGTAATTCAGGTTACAAGTATGAATGACATGTGAGATAATAATAAGACATAAAAAATCACCTCGACCTATAACGATTTCTACCTTTCCAATAATCAAAAACTGCAGTAGATAGTAATGATTTTTAAAAGTTGATCGCATAACATTAAAGAACTGGTTTTTGGAAATGTCAAACCAAAAAATTATAACGACTAATTATATTTAAAGGAAAAGACCGAAAAAATTGTACTTTCCTTTTTTATAATTAAATGTCTTACCAACAACCACGGAAACGCCACCAGTACAGTCATATTAAATTTTGAAAGAAATAAATAATAAATTAGTCGGGACACACACAGGATCCATCTTGACTTTCCGAATTTTATTTGAGTGGTACCTATACGTACCTGTAAATCATCAGCTCGTAAACTATTGCAAGAACATCTCTATTTTTAGGCTACTGAAATAACTTGAAAAGTTGTGAAGTAATTCAAAATGATACGCCACATACTTTACCAATTGTTTTATTATAATGCAATATGTTTGATAGTAATTTCATTTTAAACCAAACTGTCGCTAACGGCGTAGTCGAGGCTAATTCGAGCTATTTGTATGTCACCAAGTCATTCAAGTTGTCCGTCAAATGTTAAGCAATTCAGTTACAGATTTGTTCCTAACCAGCGTTTCAAAAAGGCCTTTGTGCAATGTGTATCTTCTACTGCTTAACTTTTTATTAAAATATGCAAATTATTGCTTTTGAGAGACATGTTACTAATATTGACATAGAACATTTGCCATGTGAACTCTTTAAAAACTGGGTGATCAGTTCTGAATGTCAATTGTATGTTTTAACAATTAGAACCGACAATTTTTTTTACTAACCAAGCCACTATAAAGAGTCCTATTAAAGAGGCAATGCGAATCAAAACAGCTGTGGATGTTAAAGACACACATTACTACTAGAGTAGAACAATCCATGAATATGCATGTTAAATAATCATATCGGTTAATGCATTTATTTTTTTAGTACAACACTTGTGATTTGAGTTGATTATAGGTGTGTTAATCCTTACACATATCAACTCTGTTAACTTAATTGACTTTTAAACGTTTTCATTTACTCGTAATTAAATTATAATTCGTGTTTCCGTCAGTGTCTATTAATCCTAAGTAATCGACAAATAATTGCATTTTACGTTTGACAGCTGCGTTACAAAATTAATAACAATTAATGGATATGGCTCTAGGTTTACACAGTTCATTCGTTATGTTATAATTGCCAATTGTTTTCACATTACGATCACGTTACAAACGTTTCAATTTGTATTTTTAGTGCATATAGTTTTATCGTAATTTGACTAGGAAGTTGATGTGTTTAAATGTTTTAAATTGAAACTATTTAATTTGTTTTTATTCTCTAATTCTCTATTAATTATTCTCTTTCGTTATTTTTTTTTTTCGTTTTTTTGTTATAATTTACGGTTTATATATAGAAACTACGAGTCATGTTAAGTTTTTTAAGCAAGCATAACTTTTAAAAATTAAGTTCAAAAACTCGTTGAAATATCACGCTCTAAAAAGTATGGAATTTGTAAAGACTTCATTTGATCTGCTGATAAACATCGTATGTCATATATTCCAGCGGAACGATAGTGTAGTATACCTACGATACCTACATTATTACGTACATGGGAAATTGACAGTCAAAGTAGTAAATAACAAAACATTTAAAAATATCCGATAGCCAATATTTATTTATTTTTTATTTTATTATTTATAAACAGTCAATTATAACCCATAGTATTTAAATAAGTTACATAAGAAAAATTAGACTATTTAGACTAATATTATAATCCTTATATTTTTACAGATTTGCCAATGATACTAATCTAAACTAATATTGCGATTTCGATAATTATCTTTTGTTTAGTAGTACGTATTAAACAAATGAAAATGAAATAATATCGTTACAATACTACATTTTATTTTTTTGGAAAATTTATAAAATAAATATTTTTTGCTTTCAGCGTGATTATCCAGTAAGTAATAACATAACTAACATCTTTACCGAAGCCTTCTAGTAATTATATTTATCTTTTTTACAAAAACAACACGTTACTACATGCATTTAGGTATCTTGCTTGTAAAATTACATTACACAACTAGTATATAAAATATATAAATTAATAATGTTTTGTGTATCATTATTACCGGATTCATTGATGTAAGTAAATCAATAGCAATCCCAAGTTGTTGAAAATATTTAGACAGAAACAGCTTTGACATTATAGAAGAAGTATGTAATACTTATACTAGAATATTGTTATATCTAATTTACTAAAAGGTATAGTAAGGCTTCGAGTAGGATACAAGGCCAGGCACCAATCACCGATCGCTTTTATAGCTTGATCAAACATTTATTTGAATATAATCTAGTTTTCCGGTTATAATATAGATATAAGTATGCCAGGTTTCTATCTGCATGCGGCAAAAATTTAAGATAAATTAAACATAATTATTATGGATTACTCATAATATGAACTAAATCTTTAATTATCTCATTTATGCAAAGTTTACTTTCACGTTATTCATTATATTACTTTGATTGAGATGTAGATCTATCTGTCTGATCTGTCAGATTATAAGCGAAGAACAAAAAATTAGCTATCTACCAATCACAATTAATTCTTACTTCGAAGGACATGCGCAAAGTCAAATTCAACTCATATTCAGACATTTCAAGTTGAATTTATACCTATAACAAAAAAATAAATAAATAATAGGTACATATAAAAGTTTCACAACTAGGTAGAGCCGCAGAGGTCTCCTCTATGAAAAGTGGTTGAATGCTTAATTTACAACGCCAACGCCAGTGTTGCTTGGAATATAATATTGAGTCGCTTTAATTTAATTTGTAGGAATATTGTACATGATTGTGTCAAAGATGCGATGAATTTATTTGACACGTGAAAATTCAGGAATGCTAACCAGACTTTGCTGGATTGAATTTCGTTGTGTAAGTTAAATTTTAAAAGTTACAAACAATAAAGCGCTAATAAAAGCTAATAAGATTTACGTATTATATCAAAACATACTTAAGAAACTATTTATAAAATCAGAGCAGAATAATGAAAGGGTAAGTTGAAGCTAACTTACTCGTAACTATTATTATATACCTACCTACATATTTTGCTAATTAGTTGGTTTCGGATAGCGATCTATCTAAACTAGACTTGAATTAAAAGAAAAACCGAAGACATAGCTGTACGGTGAAATACCTTTGCCTTTTCCCCAAGGGAAAGAAT
>DVVJ01000583.1:0-14253 GCA_018234505.1 Junonia neildi neildi | reverse complement strand
TTATCTTATTCCTCTCCGCTCCGGCGGATTCTTTATGAATTATTGAATTTTATCAGACGATAAGTACGATTTATTTAAATGGAAAATATCTTTGTCTCATCGGTTTATTCATTGCGCTCGCCCAAGTCGATGCCTGTTTAAAACTATCGAAAATGTTTTTAATATTACCTATAACTATTTTAATAAAATTATTTCATTATTAAACTATAAGTCTGTTGTTGGTTACAGACTGTTTTAAGTCTATGATCTCTCTAAACTAATGGTACAATTCTCCTAAAAACTATATGCTTTATAATATTAGATAGATGTTTCAGAGTTTATCGCTTAATAGATTTTTTTGGAACTAATCAAGCTGTGATAAGTAACTATGTGTCACGTACAAATTGTTTAATAATGTTATTAATTTCTCAAAACCTGTTTGCATCTATCAACTCAAATTCACATGAAAAGTGATCAATAAATACAATGTCAACAACCATAATAACACGATGAAGCAAAATTGCTCTAATTGAAAGTTAACAAGGACAGCAAGTAAAGGCTTTAAGGGAAGAGCGGGCAATTGATTTATCGCTAATTTACGCGCAGCAGCCCCGGGCCCAGTCGCAGATAGTTAAACTGAAATTAATGATCATGTAAACTTTATTAGCAGACGCATAAAAATGTTGAGCAAATCTAATAGTGGGCTAGTATATTGCATGCCACTGCATGATGTACAGTCGGACACCGTTAACACTTTATTGCCATTCATACTTCTTGCATTCCGAGAAAGTAAATTACTCGTCGAGATCGTAAAATTAATGCCCTATACGGTAATACGAGTACTTGGGCCTGTCACTGTCAATTTTTATGATGCTATCATTCGATATCACGACTTATTGGAATCTAGAGCTCGGAAGGAATCGCCTTCGCCGCGTAAACTAAGAGATAAAAATTCGATACGGACGCCGTTTAAAGTGGATGATCTTGTTTACACTTGTAATCAGATGTAAATTAACACACGACATGAGACAATGATGGCGTGGACTATTGTCTCTACATATGCATATACACATCATTATCTTGAATATTAAGTAATTTTGTAAAGAAAGCTTGTTTCGTTTATTTATCTAAAATGAATAATATTATTCAACTGAAAAGTAACAATAAAAATAAATATGTGAATGTATCTCATACTTTAAATAAATTAATTTTAAGATTAAAAGAATGATATAATAGGCAACAAAATTTACAATTATTCCCCGTTTTTTAAGCTTTTATAAGTTTATATCCATAAAATATTTATTACTTACACTTATTTCTACTTTCTTCGCCATGTCACAAATATTATTTTTGTTAAACTTTCTGCTAAGACTATTCATTTTCATTCAAATTCAAAACAGTGAAATTAATGTTAGTGACTAATTTTAATTTAAATTAACAACAATTCAAAGCAGTGCGATTAATGTTACAATAATGACTATGAAAGGAAAAGAAAATTTTAAACAAGAAAAGATTTTTTTTACAGGTTCTCTTGAAACCTGAATAAACCAATAGCAAACAGTAATTCTAATCAGATGTTTAATTGTGGTTCGTATTTGTTTGACTTTCGAGTTAATTAATTCATGCCGTGCTATCTCACTTTCCAAGTTCAATTATAAAATATCTCGGCCTGATTTACGCGTTATTACGGTTCGTATCGTTTTCCTATGGCACCCAACAAATTGATCGGTATCTTATAACATTGCACTGGAACTTACGGTCAGACTTTATTTGATCTTATTTACTAAATGATAACTTGAAAATATTGCGCTTATCTTGAAAATTATTTATATGTTATCAGTTTCTATGTTCTGCACAGAGAATATTTTATGATTAAAATATCACTTACGGGAAATATTACTTTACTTATCATAAATATCGATACGTAACGAAAATGACATGAGTTAATTGACTTTTATTTAACTGGTTTGAGTATTCAAGTTTTGTTATTCCAGTTCAAAATTTGTAGACCACTTTTGTAACAATTTCTGTCAACAAATTTTGTTGAAATTTAACAATTGTAACCACTCAAAATTAATAACTTGAAGATATTAAAAAATTGGTAAGAAGAAAGAAAGTTGTGTATTATTTATTTTATTAAAGTGTTTCGATAATAAATTCAGTTTTATTGATACTCACTTTTTAAGTGTTTAATATATATATTCTACCTAATAATTTATTAATACCGTTACAATATTTACATTTAACATTCTTAGATTCACTTTCAGTCATTACATTTATAAACTTGACGTTGATATGATAAAATACAAATACTTAGGTCCATATGTCACCATTTTATTGCATTTACTAATCATTAAACGAGAAAATTATTAATAAGAAAAATGTAAAAGATTTCTTTATTAAATCAAAAATTTACGTCTAGGTATATATCAGCGGCTTAGTTAACTAGTATGAACGACGAATGCGCACCATTGCATTCTCATAGCCCGAAGCCTAAGCAATAACTACGGCAAACTACAGCTTTTAATAAATGGTTTGTTCTAATATAATCTTTAAACTTATTACATAAGAGCTACAGTAAAAGCGTTAAAGGTTTCGCCGCATGTAGTGGAAGATAACAGGGAGAATGATTCAAAGTGTACCTCAGATTATTTCATGAAAACTCACGAGAGGATCATTATCGCATAATGCTTTCCATCAATCGTCTCTGCATAATTAAGATGCTAAATGTAGTCCGTGCTTAAGCAAGCGATATATGCATTAGGTACAAAGGATCAGCGCTATACTTCATGTAGAAGTAGCTTAAACTATTCCTGCAGAGTAATGGACTAATGTCTATTTTAATTTATTGGATTATATAATTATATGCTATATCAGGTTATAAGAAACCGGCACACCGCTTACACATTCCTTTTAATAAGCTAATGAATGTTTATTAATTTAATAATAGTTAATTACGAGTTATTTTCTAGTGGAGCGGTCGGAGCAATAAAAGAAATTTTCAATTTATGGTAGGCTGCCGTGTTAATGTAGTTGCGACGTTTATTGGTGTTATTTGTTTGTTTATTTATGTTATACAGAGGCAGTAGCGGCGAAGTGCGGAGTGACGTGTCGCGATCGCATGTCCAGGAGGAATATATCAATCGTGCGGCGGAGTAATGGTCGTCCGGCCCGTCCGACCGGCCGCGCCAGACCGCAAATGAACCGCCGACAGACTACCGCTCTACGTATTTTCTGTTTGAATCTTAAATAGTTTTAATTAATTCGCATAATCCCGTCCTTTAAAGCAGTCGGACAAACTTATCAATACATTTCATCGACGCATTAGTTGAATATAAATTCAGCAATATTGAATATCTAACATAATATACCTTTCGAGTCATTAAAACACAATATTATGCACTCTATCCTCGTATAGACTTCTCTATCCAAAACGCATAAAACCTACATAAAACCAAGTATATTACCGACAACATTGAACAACGTTTTAAACTATCGGCCGCATAAGTCGACGTCCGATTAAAGTCAAATATTTACATGTGTACAAAGGGAGTGAGATAAAAGTTCCACCTTTTACAAGCAATTTGGGGTTATTTATCATGTCGAGTGCTACGCGCCGGACGCCCGTCTCGATTTTGGTGAGCAGCTTCTTTATACAGAAGCCATTATAAGTATCAGTTTCAGATCATAGATCATAACCGCATTTATTTGAGAGTCGGACGTCGGCGTATGGGGGGTCCTGTCCCGTGACCCACTCCATTCATTGTTGACTTTTTATTGTACAAAGCGTGTCACAATTTTCATAGACTCGGTAAAGCACACATAAATATTATACGAGAATGTTACGATTCAGCTATATGAGTATTTTATATGAATGCACTAAATCTTCGAAATCCATACAACGTTCTAATCTTAATTTTAAGAATGTCGTAAATTTCAATTTGAGTTTAATAACTTATTTACGTTTGGGAAATAGTATATTTAGAAATTAATCTTGATAATCTTATCCGAGTTAGGAGAGATTTTAAGAAATGTATCTTCATAAATCAAAGTCTTTAGTCGGGTTCAAGTTGTAAAACGAGAATTTCAAAACAAACAAGTGGGTAATGTTTACTCATTATGCATCGGAACAATCGGCACGCGACCCGAGTCCTGTCCATAACTTCCATTACGCAAACTCGAAAGACCTTTCCCACAAAGTAAGCCTTAACCTTAATTCTTTGCTAAATGTAGTGTGTTAATTCATACTTATTCTAAAATATTAAACGAAATACGAATACTTTTGACGGAATTTTCAAAAATAAAACTTTAGTAATGTTCACTTTTATAACGCACGAAGAAGAATGATTTAAAAAAAATATGGAACTCACACTTATTACTACAGACAGACAGTTTTTAAACGTAGCTTTTTTTGTTTATACCTTTTTATCGTAACAAATGTTAAAAATTTTAATCGAAAAACTATTTCGAACCACATCGGTAGGTGAGTACTTACAACAAGACTTGTTCGATCTTGTAATAAAATGTTAATAATGTTCGTAAATCAAGATAACGTCAATAGTTAAGAGACTTCGACACGACGAAATAGTCTCGAGGTGAGGAAACAGCTCCGCTTACGAATCGAACATAACTCTTCTCGCTCTACACCACTTGTCTATAAGAATGCCTTTTTAATTACTAAGTTTTTACGCATTTAAAGGTCTCCAAATAGGGTTACCAGATAGAAACTTATCAAACTCGGGACAATATCACTCAGACAGATACAGCTTACCCAATCACAGATGTGTCATTTCAGCTCAAAAAGGTCGATACCCTCCTTACCACTGACAAATACAAATGTCATTTCAGCTAACAAAAAAAAAATTGTCATCTGACACAATTGTATTATAAATCCAGAAGGTTTTCGGATTCCGGGACAATAAGGTTTAATTGCTGGGCACGAGACAAGACGGAAAATTCCGGGGGCAATCCCGGATTTCCCGGCCGTCTGGCAACCCTATCTTCAAACGATATGTTCAGCAGTATAATGTTTTATTTAATCTCTATAAATAGAATCTTGTCTTAGATCTAAAAGTTCTAATCTCCGAGTAGAGACTTGAATAGTCAATCCAAGTGAGGTACATAAGGTTACAAGAACAATTTACATCAAGCTGTATATAATAGGCACAAGATTTTTATTTCGTCCCTAAAGGACTACCCAAAAATTTTATAATATCCATAAAGAGACACATCTTTAAATAGACCTATTCCATAATAGGTCTATTTGGTATATGTTTCAACCAACTTAACTAAAAAGTGATTGTATGTATTGTGTGTTGTATATTATGCCTATTACGTTTTGCACCAAATATCGTACCTTTAAGAAGACGTGTCTCCCTAATATCATATCGTAACTTACAATACAATATTTTATCTCTATATTTTACATATCACATTATATTTTAGCGTATGCATAGCCTCATATGAAATACAGCGAACTCAATAGTTTACTCGCATCATAAATAATAAACGACAAATGAACGACAATCGTCACAACATAAACACTTCCTTAATATTTAGAGTTACTTTACTAAGAGCATAAGCGTGCCCTGTGACGCATGTTTATGTTTTATGTACGTATTTGAATAACAGCACTTGATCTGTACCACAGTTACACCTCCGTCGTATGTGGACATGAATAAAAACAATACGCTCTGAATATGTTACATTACAAAGTATAATTATATAGCCTTTATGTATGAATACATTTTCCCTGTCAACTTTTTAAATACGACCGAACAAACTTCGCTGTGCGAGTACTTTGAACACAAGGTATGAGAAAAATTACCATTGTATAACACTATTAAGCTCTAAATTTAGTTACGAAAAGATTGTACATACATCCTCGTAGATGTTATTTTATTTATTTTAATATTAAGTACTATAAACGATATTGTAAACAAAATCATATTTTTTAATATCTCTTTATATCGAAATAATTTTAGGCAACAACAAAGTTACGATCACGATGTTGACCACGAATAGTCTAATAGGAACTCGGCCAACTTCGGTTGTCAGATATAATAGTAATTGGTCCATACGTTTTAAGATTTACCATGTATATGTTTCATAGAAATACAAGTGATTTAGAGTAATATCTCGTTAAGCATAAATGAAGGAATATTACGAACTATTTTATTCTCAGATGTCATATTAACATTATGTATGACGGCGCCCGTGGCATTCTGAACGTCAAAAGGCTATTTCAAAAAGACTGAGATGCGGCGAGCGGCGTCGCGCCGCGCACCAAGATTGTATTAACCAACCCATAATAAATCACATCTCACCTATAAAATATAAATCAACCTTGACATAAAACACATTTATATTGTTTTCACTTCAAAATGACAATAAAACGTTTTAAATTCATGAGTGATTTAATATGTTACATCGATATAAACATACTTATCTTCGAAATTTTACGCACCTCGCGTTAAACTATATCGATGGTCAATTTCTTTTATCGTCAATTATTTACTTAATGTTGAAGTTATATTCGAAGGTGCACGTAACTTAAAATTTATTATATAGTCATTCAGAATGAGTGTAAACTTTTATTTATATCTATTCGACCCTAATAAATTTTAAATTAAATAACATTTTCCTTATCCTATGTAAATCATCATATTTATTGATCCTCTTATTATATGTATATTTGTATATTGTATGTAGAAATTTCAGTAAATAACTATCAAAACTGTTTGTTACACACTAATAGGTACCTAGTATATTATTTCTATCCACGACACTTTGGAAAGCCAACAAGTTAATAACGTGGCTAATATATCTTTTCGTTTTTCTCTGACAAACTCCAGTTAATTAACTATAAATGAAGATGGAGAGGGAATAGCCGTGAGGTATTTGTATGAAATTAAATCACTTTGTAGATAAGGCAGGTACGAGAAATATAAGATCTTTAGCGGGTTATCGGCGCCCATAAATATTTATATTTAATTGATAGATATTACTCGAGCATTCCGATCACGAGCTTTCTTTAAAGGGTGTCGGGTTCTGGCGTTTCAGTAATGTGACGTATACGCGAATTGGGAGATATCAAGATGTAATAAAATGCGACTATGTCCGGGCGGGCGCGCCTCTGGGTGGCCGCTACTTGTCTTACGATAAACTTATCTTTACAATCGATCCCTTCGATAAAAATAAACGCCGATGTCCCCAATGTCGAACGCTTGACGCGCTGCGAAGCAATAACATACTAAATTTTATAGAAGCAGCTATCCACATTTGCATCTCTATAAGAACCAATACATTTCCTTTACATATTATTAGCATTCCAGTTAAGCAGAACTCGCCTAGTGGGTATTCTGTTACCTTTTTTTTTACCATCAATTTAAAAAGTTTAAGTAATTGATATCGTTTTTTTACCAGGTAAAGTTAACACTTAACTAATTTACGTCAAAATAATTTTAGATATTTGAATGACGTTTAATATTAAATATTGAGCATATTTCATTAGCGAGGTCGCAAAAAATAATAGCTTAAGAACTATGACCTTATAGTTGGTGTGGTCAATTACATCACACAGTTGATTGCACGACATAAATTCATTGAAGCGGGCTGCCCGCGGCCTAAACAAATAACGGTTATAAGAAATGTTTGCTTTAAATACCGCTTCGGTGAGCATAAATCAACGTTTTATGTTTACGTATATCGAATCTCCGTTTCATTGTCCGGTCTAATCACAGCGCAAGAACACTCAATGTCGTTTAGTTGAGCAGGGCTTCATTGTCGTAAATAATGGTGTATTGTATGAATGGACAGTAATGGTAGGGGAGCCCAAGCGGGGATTTCTGCAGTTACTCGAGCGCCTCAGAAAATCATATGGGGAGAAACCTTTCACTCTATAATGTACCCCTACCAAATATGAACACTTAGATAATATTGGTGGATTTGCTTCAAGCTGTTATATTATGAAAAAACCTACACGTTATTGTCAGATTATAGGTCAGGACGACAAAGACATCAAGATGAAACGTAACGCTGGAGTATTTTAAGGCATTTCAAGGTGACGATTATTTTTTGTATTTTCAAACATCAGCCATGACTTAGGTCGCATTCAAATCTTCAGTATTTTGAGTAGCCTTTGTTAGAGGGTTAATTCCGTATGAAAGTTTCTTTTTTTTCATTTTCGAAAACCTGTATAAACTCCCGCCGCCGGTGAAATGTAAAAAGTCATATAAGCTTTTTTTAGCATCTAATCTTCAAAACCCAATAGGTCGTAATGATGCTTTAGTAACTACAAGTTTAGCATCCCGAGTTCCCCTACTATAGTGCGGTGTGGCCCACATGCGTGGCGCGGGTCAACGGCTGCGGGATCACGCGCGGAGCAAATGTCAAGGCTCGTGTCGCAGGATTATTTAAGGGTCACATTATATTTAATCTTTGATCATAATCTTGCGCGGATGCGTTTTAATTGATTAAATTGTTCTAATACTCAGCCTAGTACAGTGCTTATTGAAATTATGTAATTGAGTATCTATAAAATGTATTAGTCTTTTAATGCACGAGTTTTCCGGTTTTTCTGACACACTAAAATACGTTAAATGTTTTTATTACATTGAAGAAATATTATCCAGTTATTAAATGTTATACGAATTTAGCTTATATATAAAAGATATTTTACTTGTTAAAACCATACAGGTAAACATATTTAATTTGATAATTGTATTCAGTGTAAACATCAAGTTAAGCTGTACTTAGTGAGTGTCGATCGTGTAACGTGTAAGTCTCTACACAAATAGAGGGATTACTGCAGCCATCTATAACAACAATATTCATAATAAACGTCTATGTACATATTTTTCTCTGGTATGCGGAGATATTATTAACACAAACAACATTTTTATACTAATAGACGAATGAATCATTATTTTATTGTAGGATATTAAGCTATCATTAGGATTAATTATAAAAACCATATTGGCATATCTTAAAATATTTTTATACAATAAATATAATTTGTAAAAAATATATATAAAGCCATGTATATTATAACATACATGATATGAGTATATTATAGGTGTATTTATCACACAGAAATAACTGGCGGTGCGCGATCGTTGATGTCTTTTATATCGAACACAAAGAATACACGTTTAAAGCAGCGTTATTATATTATGGCGTTAAATATTTTTACTCGTTCGCATTCCTTATAAAGCATTAGTAAATGAAATGTCAATCGATATAGCAAGGCGCTTGGTTTATTCCGGTCGGGCATTGTTCGCAATTTGCGGAGCGTTCGCTTGTAACCGGCTTACTCAATGGCTAGACAAGAATGAATGAAGCAATCTCAGAAGCAGTAAATGTTATTTATACGGTTTCTCTTCCATAAATGTCTCGGCCATTGAGGCGGTCGTTAAGGGGCAGGCAGCTTCTGTTCGACAATTAGGCACGAGCCAAACGGAGTCGACGAGTTGTCCTTATCGCCGCTCGGTAGTCGGTTATCACGGCACAATCTCACGAAAACGCAATTCCGAGCTGCACCTGTCATAAACGCGCGGGGTCACCGACTTTAAGTTTCAATTAGCCACATGAATGTACTCCTAACAAACGCTAGATAAGTAAACAAACGTGATCCCGGGGCTATTTGGTTATGGCGGGCTATCATCAATAATGCTTCGGAGGCGATAATATCGCGGACGCGTGTCCCGCGTAGAGGAACCACCAACACCGTTATTAACCTCGCGATAACTATCGCGACCGAGAGATCATTTAGTGATACGCTTTATATTAAATTACTCGGTCGTGCCTCGATAAAATATTCCACGTATTCTATTACCGAAAACGAGATAAACACCTAAGCACCGCCGGAGGTATATTATCAATGCGAGTAATTATTGATGCGGTCGGGAATGCCGGAAACATTTACACGTCAGCGAGAAGTTCGTGGAATGGATTGGTTAATTACGAGTGCGCATAAATAAAGGGGGGAATGCTAATGGACGCATTAAGGACGTCGCCATGCGTCAAGTCGCGTGTCGATATGGAATCTGACATCGCGGCCCGGTCAGTTAATCCTCACACGCTTTTTGCTCGCGCTCGCTGGCTCACCTTATTTAGTGTCACATTCGGTCAATTGCAACGTTTATACAACTTTATCACGTATCGTCCTTTATTGCTTTCTCGACATTTGACGCTAACAGAAAAAAATCCACAAATATTTTGTTGTAACGTTATTTAAAATTGATACGTGTAGTAATATTCTTTATTGAAATATTGAAATTTTGTATTTATTTGCACATTATTTTTATAAATACGTCTTAGTACGATGCGACGCCTTAAATGTTATTAGTGCATACGTATTCTACGTATACGCAAATAATAAATCTATATTTTGCATTACATTTGTTTAAGTATTTAAAGACGTTTACCATACCATATTATGCTACGGCCTACATAAATACCTACCATACAAAACGCTGAAAATTTCACAACTTCACATTCTATTAAATCACGCGCAGGCCATTAAGAGCTTAATAATATTTCATAAAACATTGTGCGTGATCGTATTTAGCTATCAAAATCACTTGAGCTATTAATTAAGAGCCATAGAGATCGGCAGCGGTTACATTACGAGATAAGCGACATTATTTACGAAAGATATATTAATTAATAGGGTTTCAATTTAATTGAGCACAATGAGGCAAGTTCGAATATCTCTATCTCCGGCTGAAACCTCGTTAATCCTATGGTATTACCGAAGTATACATGTTAATATCGAGCTAATCACGACTTTATTATTAATGTCGAGATTGAAATTTAATCAGAGAATGAAACGATTTCTATAGCATTTGCGCATTAAAAATTCATGTAATCGTCATCGAGACATAGAAATTAAACGACTTTAAAATTACTTCCATTAGGGTCTCATTAATTTCCAAATCCACGCTCTGGGGCACGCACCACGGTCCGAACCCCGAGTAGGTATTTGATTTACAGCGAGCCTCAGAACGGCCGAAGCACGCGGCCGAAGTTACAAAAGCCGCAACGGGCATAATTTACTTCTCACCACAATACTTCTAATTAAGATCATTCGTGAGCCCAATGAAGCCACAGAGTATGTACTCACTGCACAAACTGAACCTTATAAATAACTCAAATCGTAACTCATGCCTTTTTCTTGCTACTCTCGATGAAGCACGACTTCCTTCAGTCCATAGAGTTTGGACTCTGGAAGAATATCAATAAGAATGAGAATGGTAGTAGCGACGCTCAGAAGAATCGAATATCAAAGCGCGGTTGGATTCACGCTACGGTATTGTTACAAGAATTAAATAAAGAGCCGACTGTTTTTAATTTTTTTGTTAATG
Organism: Junonia neildi neildi; assembly: GCA_018234505.1. NCBI lineage: Eukaryota > Metazoa > Arthropoda > Insecta > Lepidoptera > Nymphalidae > Junonia > Junonia neildi. Next base: position 2,908 of record DVVJ01000583.1, on the reverse strand, counting down.
TTTTACAAATAAACTTCGCTTAATAACGAAACGTGCTGATGTAATAAATCCTGACATCTCTTTGACAGTCTACTTTAGTTGCAGTTCCAACTTGTTTGAACCACTTGATTGCTTTCACGCAAGTCATTATTACGCAAATATTATTACTCGGCATAACGTTCAGAAAGCTCCAGAGTGTTTGCAAATCCGTAATTCTTCTTTGTTAATCCTTGTTATAACAGCACAATATTACTGTTATGTGTGTCCTTATAATAACGATTATTAAATGTATTAAAATACATATTTGTATTAGATCTATATACAATAAAATGCTTGAGTACCTATTTGCTTATAACATGTGTGTGTAACATGCTTTTCTTAACCTTTTTATTTTTATTTTACGGTTGTTATCTATTGGTATTAGACGATATCTGTTACAAATAATAAGTATATGTTTGGTCTCATAATATATGCTATTAATGTATTGTTTGGCCTATAACATGTATGCCTTTAAAATAAATTATTATTTTATGACTCGTCCATTTAAATAAGCAAACAACTCGGCCGTCATAAAATTTAATGTACAAATAGAAGTAAAATGTGAATAAAGTAGCATTATTATTAGAGATGGTAAGGAAGGTAGCATTCCTGGCCGGCTGTCAGAGCGCGGCCACTCGTGCCTTAATGATGTCATTTGAATGAGGGTAGTTGCAAATGAGATATGAATAGCCACATCAAATTGCAACCGTACCCGCCTTTCTACGCTCAGGATGGCAACTTGCGTAACTTATCTTGTTAGCGTATTATAAAAACACAATAAATGCCGAAGAGATTTTATAAGTCTGGTAATTTCATCGAATATTTCTTCTACCAGTACCATTTAGAGCTTTATTTTCACACTTATCTTAACGTTTACATTTTTTAAATGATTGCTGACTTGACTTTATGGTGCTATTTTTAATAAAGTATCAATAAAAATATGATATCCGCATCGACATCATATGTTTTAAATCCGTTGCTAATGAGACATTGTCGAAATAAATAAACCAGACGTCGAAGGATACGCATTCCTTCTGAGGCTGTCAATAGAATCAATAGAGTACAATAAAATTGCTCCTTTCAATGCAGCGTAGTTAGGTCTAAATGAGGTTTGAGTAATGCGGCGAGCACACGAAAGCCTCGCGTGGTGCAAGGCATTATTGTCCACATCTCTACGCAGCATTTCAACTCATTTCCCCTTAGCCCGTTTAAATTAAAGTAAATAGACGTACGCAGTAAATAACTTCATCCCTAATGAGTGTCGCCTGACATAAACTATATTTAGATTATTTCTAACTTAAGTACATACGGAATTCTATTTTTGTACCTATAATATGTATATTCCAACATGTATTAGCTACATCTTTATATAAGTATTACACAGGTATCAACTAATAGACTAATTATAGAATTTCAATTCATAATGATAGTTATTTTAATATAATATACTTCGAAGCCATCCATGACGCCGACAAAGGACCGATGCAGAGACCGCTAAGTCAATTTATAATGCGATTAACAGAAAGAATGGCGACCCGACTGATTGCACAGATCCTTATGCGCTTACCAAAAATCCTCAATCAGAATAATGACCGGCAATGCCTCGCAGCAGAACTGTCGGGCATAAATATTACTCGGCTCGCTATGAATAATTGATTCGTTTTCATTTGTATAAGTCCATCGGTTTCAAGACAGTAGTTCAAAATGTCTCAATTAATATTTAGCCTTAAGTAAGGTTCTAATGAAATCACTATATCTAAGAGCGCGTAAGCCGAGTGAGTATGCTGAAAGTTATTAATAAGACGAAGTGAGCCCATCGATCTGCCGACGCTGCCGGGGACCACACGGCCGCGGCTCGGCCGCCACACAGCCCGAACCTATTCGTGCTCGCTCGACCAAATTGACAAGTCTGTATTAATACTAACAGTAATTGCATCAAGCCTTTCATAAGATTTCACACGAGAAGGGATTAACTCGCTTGCTTGGTTAATCCGTCTGTGAGAAATTTCACCCGTGATGATCGATCTTTGAAGTTCTCTGAGAGGTGTTGATGTGATTCGTTAATGATTTTTATATCTGTTTTGAAGCGTGATCGAAACTAATTTAATCCCGGCTAGAGAACTGTATCGAAAAATATTCCCAGGAATATATTTTTACGACTATTAAAATTATAATTTCTAAAACATATTACGTTGTTCGGACTTAAAGAAGAAAGCTACAACTTACGACGGCTTTGTAGGGGAAAAGTAAATAGATATTAATAAATCGTAGCAACGATAATAATAAATGTGTAAATATGGAGGAGTAAGCCTATTCAGAAATAAATAATATCGTATTTAGAGAGGACCGATGTCGGATGTCGTAAAATAGATCCAAGTTTCCCATTACGGCAACGCGACTGAATCAACACACAATAAGTGATGCTGGTTCAACATTCAAAAAAGATGTTATCGAGTCGATTTACCGCCGATCGAAAACGGTTACGATCGTTAGCTTTTCTCACTTCACTAATTTAGACGTTTCCAAAGTAGCTCGATGTTAAACGGTGGATGAGCGGTTACACGGTAAATACGGTCAGCTTATATGACCGGCAAACAGAGCGACGTGAACTGTACACAAGGTAATTTTTTTATTTGTATACTTGCTAGTTCTGGCTCAAATACCCGTGAGAAGATACGTGCCTCCCAAAGCGGTGGGACGCGGAAACGCCACCATAATCATGAATGACACATCACATTCGATTCTGAAGAATTCAGCATGTAGGTGACAGGTCATGAGGAGTTTTTCTATAAATAAAAGTATTCTATACAATATTTTGACCGTGGGAGAGCCATGCATTTGCACGAATGGGCCGGCTCGACCGGAGTGATACCACGGCCTCACAGAAAAC
>DVVJ01000582.1:0-14254 GCA_018234505.1 Junonia neildi neildi | reverse complement strand
GAATAAATATGTACTATAAATATTTTACCATTACAGTTAATTATTATCAATAAATAGATTGTTACCTAAAAAGTTTTCAAAAAAAGCCCCTTATTTTCTTTTTTCTGGTAGCCGGAATTTCAAATTGAGGTCCTGTTTTTAATATTTGATGGATTTGTAGAATATCATATTACGTTATGCTTACGGGAAAAAAGCGATGATAGCGTTTATATCTATCTACTTTTCTAGATATCGAGATATTCCACATTACCTGCAGTATCTCAAATATGCTGACTTTGCTCTAACTACTATCTAATAGATATCTATAAAAAGAGATCATATTTTTGAACGAATCACTCATTTACGTCATTGTTTTATCAGACTGTCAATGTGAAATGACACTTCAATTTCAAATATCAGAAGTCAAAATAGTGATAAAAATTCATAATAAAAACGGCATAATTAGGAAGAAAACAATTGATATTTTGTATATTTGCTTAATATTTCACTTATAGTTGTTACAATAAGGAAAAACAACCAGAAACAAGTAACTTTAAGGATTGTAGTATGTGTAAAAACTAAGGAAAAGTTGCGAACTTAAACATTACAAATAAAGCGGGAACTTTCGTGGACTATTATAATGATTTACGAAATATCTGACGATGAAGATAGTTGTGTGGAAATACCTACAACAGTAGCTGCTCCAATTGAAGATTTAAAAAGTAAAAGGCAGCCACTTCTTAGAGACATGTTTCCTTCAACTTCTTCGAAAGTCATAGACCTTGAACAAAAAAATCAAGAAATTAAAAGAACTATAGAAGGAGTTGAAATAAATCTTCCAGTTGTACCATATGCCCCTCAAATAGCTATCATGTCTAAAGTAATTACTTTATTAAATCTTACTATTATTTTTAGCAAATAGTGTTGCAAGCAAGCAAGTAGTGTATGAAGTTGTTATTTACTGATGATTGAAGTAATATAATTAGATTGAAATGTAAAGGAAGTTTGCTTATTAGAGCTTATAAAAACAAACACGAAACAATATTTATTTAATACATTTTTTATTTTCCTTTGTTGAGTGGCATAAGAAGATTTTAAGAGACTTTAAAGATTCTTTTGGCGATAAAGCTTACTAAATGGGGCACAAAGTGTCTTTTAACATGGAATTCATATATTACCATTACTTACTATTATTGGTTATTTTTTTATCACTAAAAGTAGTAGCAGTTATAACAACGCACATAAAATTATTCAATAGGAATTATATTGTAATTTGAATAAGCTTGTCCTATGTAAATTATTAACCAGGGTCTGCTTTATTCTAGCCTAAGTTTTGACAAGTTACTGATTTTTACGCAGAGCGATTGCCGCCTGACCTCCACAACCCATGTTTTATAATTTAACGTCTCAAATTATCTTGACTCTATTACAATCCTATAAAAGGATTCCTTTCCTTTGACAGAAATTTGTAAAATGCACAACAAACATCCGTTTCACAGATAAATATTTTTGTCGCTAATAAACATAAGATTAAATGCTTTTAAATGATACATACTTTTTGATGGTGTTACTGCACATTTTGGTATTTTTTTACTAATGTATTAATAGTATAAAATTAGATATTTTATATATTATATTACAATATATTTGATTATGAATATATTGTGCATATTATAGCATTGATAATATAATACATATAATCTAACTTGTGGTCATTAGCAAGACTTGAACCCGCTATTATCACTTCTTCTATTGCAGTAACCACTCCACCATTCTATTGTCAAAATTTATACATATAACTTTAAAAACTATATTATTATATTCCTTTCTAGGTTATATCAGCCATTAATAAAAAGAAAAACTGTTTAGTGGAGAGTCCGACGGGCACTGGCAAGACTCTGGCTCTACTCTGCGCAGCACTGGCTTGGCAGAAGAGAGAACGAGGTATGTCGTAGTTGTAGTGATAAATAAATATGTCTATTAATATGTGAAAAAAAAAACATTATTAAACAGACATTATTGTCTTGAATAACTAGGTGGCGAGCTTTGTTCGGTATCCTTGATTTTTATCCATTGTAGTAATAAATAAAAATGTTTACCAATCTGTCAATGAACACAAATTACTACTTATTGTAAATAGTATTTGGCTGACTGAGCTTTGGTCTTTTTTGTTTTTGGTATAATGATGGTTATCAGCGGGGATACCCAGATGTTATGCCATCTTGTTGTGTTATGAATAAGCTAAACCTTATCTAAATATAAAAGTTTTTGAAACAGTTTATATAAATATGTACATATTTTATTAAAGCATAATTTTAATATGATTTTAAATTAAAGAAATAAAACCTTAGGTTTAGAAGAAAGACATACTTTCATTTTAAGTTAAACATGTTTATATGAAAGTCAAGTCATAATAAACGTATAAATCATATTATTATTGAATAACTTGTAAATATTTATTAGTTGTTCTTATTCATTGTATTAATAGTAGGTTGTAATTGCTCATTTAAAAAGGAACATCTTGTCATATCGCTTCTATAAGAATTATAAAAGAAAAAAAAAGTAATTTTCGTTCTATAACAAAATCCTACTTTCTATCAAAATTTTCCAAAATTTGCGGATAGTACACAAACAAGACACACAAGACAATTCTAATTTACCTTTTCCTAATAATAAACTTCAATATATGGTTTGAGACATCTCTATAATATTACAGCTTTTAAAATGTGTAAGTTTTAAAGTAATTTTTAAATGGTCCATTCAATTGCTACTTGATAGGTTTGGAGACAATAAGTTTATTAGTCAAGCAGTCTGATCAAATTCTAGGTTTAAAATATATGTAACGAAAAGAAAGTTAATATTGTTATAATAAATATTGTTCAATCCAAACAAATCAAAATCGTAATCCACAAAACAACGACAATAGTTCCAGGCTTCGAAATTCACAATATAATAACGGGCAAAGTTACGAGAAGCGTCAATTGATCACAAGTGCTCGCGTGCTTCGGCGTAACCAACAAACTGACATATAAATCATAAATACTGTCAAACGACATCGCGAACAGCCTAACACGAAAATTGCAGTACAACCGAATGCATTTGTTGCATGCGACCCATTTGCATCGGGTAAGGGCGTAGCTGATATTTTCCATGTTTTTTATTGTTACCTGATTGGCCCATTCATTTCCTCAATAGCTACATCGGGTAATGTGGATAATTCGATCGTTTGTTGTATCCAACATTAAGTAGTGAAGTAAGTCTGTAATTGTTTGCTTTGGTCCATCCATTGCTGGGCAAAGGCTTCCTCTCATATTATGGATAAGGTTGCGAGCTTAATCCATCACGCTGCTCCACTGCGGTTTGGCAAATAAACATGTGACATAATTTCTCCCGGCACGTGGAGGTCTTCCTTCACCGCCGAGCACGACATGAATTTAAACACAAATATGAATTAGGATGAATTTGAACCTGCAAGTATCGATTTTGATCGACGTTTTCTCACCACTAGGCCATCTCGGCTCAAATCTTTGACATGCGTATTATCGCTCATGCGTATAATCGCTCTTAGCGATTCTACATTGATACTCGTAAACTCCATGTACGGAAAATTTGATGATAGACTATTAAGGAACAAAAGATACTTCTATATATTTTGTGGATGCCGTTTTGGTTGACCCGCAATGACCTCAGTTGAATTGCGTTTTCGTTTTGATATGACCACTTCTACTTCTTTGTACTCCTAGTTCAAGGTTCATAAAATAAAAAATATATTAATCATTTTTATTATCTACTATTTTGCTTAATCTGAAACTCGCGTTAATGTTCTTTGCTATCTAACTTTGAAAGATGAATAAAATCTTTAATTAATAAAGATAAAAAAAATTGCTGAAACAAATAATATATCTTTATGAGGTTTAATAAACTAGTTAGTGATACCAAATAACATCGCGATTATCTCATGCTATGTTCAGATAATACACATACGTATAACACATGTAAAATTAAGTAATAACATGGTAACTCATGGTATCTCTCTCGCTTTTATATTTGAACGTCCGCAGCTACACAATGAAACTTCGCGAAATGTTAGATACGTAAAAAGTCGAAACATTAAATTTGAAGGTCCTGTACTTCCATCAATAGCAAGAGCGTGAGTTTTTAAAAGCAGATGATTAAGCATGTTATTTTAAATACAAGTTACAAAAACTACCAGCAACCCTACTAAGACAACCATAACAATTTACTTCGATACACAAACCATTGTTTTATGATGAATTCGGAGTTGCGCTGAAACTTGGGCATACCACCAACCCTGGATTCTTGAATAAACATTTCACGCAAACGGTAACTTCCGAAACTCGATATATTAAGGTAATGTCACCACGACTCGAAAATCGGAGAATTTCCAACTTTTCAACACCGAATCAACTCGTATGTCGAAAACACATTGAATTACACTGATACACGGCAAATGGTACCGTGCTTAATAAAAGTCAGAACAACTTAAAACTTGTCTATGAAAATATATGTCAAACCTACCCAATAGAATTAAGTGTTTAGAAATAATGTTCTTTAGACGTTTTAAGAACTAATTGTTTAATTCTAAAACGAATCAGATCATTAACGTTAATATTTTGAAGTTCTTTAAACAAAGATCAGCGAACCAACCGACTGCACGATATGTCTTTGTATGAGAATATCGATCACTATCCAGACTGTCTCATTGTTTATGAGAGGATAGGGAATTTCGTCAATATAAGCTTTTATGTTTTGAAATTTTTTCCAACTTATAATATTAATTTTTGGAGTACCTATCTGTTCTAAAGTTTTATGAGATTATTAGCAACATCCCTTTTATTAAGTACATTAAAATAAATTATTACTTTTCAAGGTTGTGTGCATCCTTTAATATTTTAATTTCAAAAAAAGTAATACAAATATACAGTGGGTTTAATTTATGTCAATGTCAATTTGATAGTGACACATTCGGCTCCGGAGTGAGAAAAATAGTCAAAAGAGCATTTGGTTTTGGCGTGTGTCAAACGGATCCCCTAAAGTTTTTGGTCACGACATTCTTTCGCCAATTTTCTTTGTGTCAAATATCTTGACGTCTCAATCGTGTGCCCCTAAAAGATCTGGACAGATATTTTTTAAAGTTTTCTGTTTGTCACGAAACATTTGCGGTTGGATTCACACGAATACGAAATTAAACTGCAGATAGCATCAAAAATAGGTAACCTTATCGTCGTATTGTCTTGCGGATTTTATAAATAAATGTTTCTGTTTCCTTACATTTATGTCACTTTAAATATCGCTCCATAAAGGCATTAAAGGCCTTTATGGAGCGATATACCATAAACATAGTTTTCTGAGGTACATAGGTACTTATGTATCTTACAAGTATTTAAATTATGCATTTCATTGCACACTTCAATCTTAAGGAATATGATAAAAAATGCAGTGTTTAGGTATAAATTATACAAAATAATATTATAAATCCCTATCTGTTAAGTACTTTTTCACGTCTCAACTGTTATGCCAATTTCGAAGAATTTTTGTGTGAACTACGTGAAGGATATAGTCTACTTTTTAACATATTTTTGTAGCTGATTTCCAATTTCTTTTTATCGAAATGCGACAATTATAATTTCACACATATTTCTTCCATAACCGAAGTTGAAATATGTCATAAATTAACTTTAGTTTTTTATTCCATCTCTGAGGTCCTAAACGCCATTTAGAGTTACCTTATAATTTGGAACGCATCAATTACCCGGGATCCTAACCGCGGGCACGACACGTCGCCGCCCCTACATGTCTTTGAGCTTCCCTTCGTTCGCCCTTTACTTTAGCTTTTTTGCCATTCCGCGTAGCTGACAACCCTTTTGCTAAATTGAATTAGAATTACTCTATTTTGAATATTCTCGTTTTTGTTATTGGGTTAACAAGTTTATAGTTTGAAAAAAAAAATAGATTGTAAGTTGATCATTATCAGTTATTAATTTGGTCTAGCCAAAGTCTTCGAAGAGATTTGCAATTTAACAATTCAAATATATTTACTATTCTTACTAAAATAAAACCATATATTTCATAGCATGATTTTCGCGAAACACATAAAAGATCGAGACAAAACAACATTAATTTAGTCCCAAGTTAATATACTATAAAATGTCCTATAAAAACTGCACTGACAAGAATGGAAATCGCTAACTTCTTCGCTTCCAACTGACGCAATTTTTAGCGACCTATGCACCACAAAGACCGAAGATCATGAAATCTATCATTACTCTGATATTAACATATTTCTTCAACCAAAACTTCTATGACAGAATTGTCTTCGCAAACCAGTAACATTTGCGGGTAGGCATAGATTAATATTTGGATAGGAAGTATTCTGTTTAATCCGTATCACAGTGCTGTACAGTGTACATTAAGTTTCTGGCATTTTAATTAACACGTTCGTTCATCACAGACGCACACAATTATGCGATATCGAGTGGTTGTCGCTATGAAATTTCTAAGTAGAATCTACTTTGTCATCTCACAACCTCACTAAATCTCACGTTTCTTTGGCAATTAACGTTTTTATACGCGAAATTTACATACACTATATTAAAAATTGCACAACAAAATTCGCAGAAACGCTCTAAAGTCTAAACACCATTAGTATAGTGCGGCAATATCAAGACGAGGTACCCCGCGTCGCGTTAATTTCCCAGCAAGGGTTGTCGCCGATGTCGTGGAATCGTAAACGTTATTTATGACGTCGGCCGATTATTGCCGCGAGCTCATCCACTCATTTGCATACAAATTTATGCCACACTGATCATACCCCCCGCCTTTTAGCTTCCGTGTGCCATCTATGGGGACGGTTTCCCAAAAATTAGTCTAGTATTCTGTTTGTAGTTTGATATATAAATAGTTCTAATCTCTTTAAAATTTTGAATTTTTAATATGAGTCCAATGAATCGATTCATCTTACTCATGTCATAAATCTAAGCATGCTTGTTTCACTTAACCAATAAACCAAAGTCTTGCTCTTGTTACAAAGTAACAGACATGAAGGTACGTATAAGCAAGATTTTTGTTTTTACTTTTATAAAGTGCTTAATGCATCTTGTTAATGGCAATGTCAATACAAGATAGACTGAGCACGCGTCTTGAACGACTTAAAAGTTTTAGTAGGTACTTAAGTCATTTTTTTTTTATTTTTTATTTTTTTTTTTTTTGTTTACTTTCCCCACTGCCGCTGTTTATTTTGCGACAACATTTCGTGCTTTTTTATATTCAATCTTTTGTAATTTCTTTCATTCAGAAAAGGTTTTGCATGCAAAATAAAATGAAATGAAACATGCATTTTTTTTTCTCGACAGCGGGGATTACAATAAGACTTACGGGTCAAGTAATTAAAGTTATATTATAAATATACTACATTTACAATTCTGGATATTAGCAATTTCTCTAACACCAGTTTTATTTACTATTACAATACATTTACAACATACCATATTATTACAATAAATTATGTTATTATGTTGTTTGTATTCTGATATATTACAATTTCTTTGTGTTATCTATTTTCTATATATTTACACTATTAAATTACAATTATAATTTATTCCTTGTGCAAAATGTAACGTACAAAATGTAAATATATTATTTACATTTTGTACGTGTTACAATTATATTATATTGCATTAGTTGCTTCCATTTCATTATCAGTATAAAAATTTATATTCTTAATTATACGAATAATTGTTGTATTATAATTTCAATCATTATCTTTTCATTCTATATCATATGCAAGTATATTATTTGATTATATTTATTTAATTGATTACACTTATTTTTAATTTTACATTACTGCATTATTACAATTATTGTATTTGTTGTCATTTGTAATTATTTTGAATTAATTATTCTATTACAATATCATTCATTGCCATTTCATTCAGTATTATATCAATCTATATCATTACATCGTTAATAATATATATAGGATTAGCAATAATTATAATTATTGCTAATCCTATATCTGACAGGTTGTGACTAATCATCCGCTGTCGGTTTATCGATCACGCAAGCATATCCGCCGTTATTGTGCTAGATTTTCTTATATCCTAGTTTTATTTATAATAATAATTGTTCTAATTATTTTACATTTGAAATCTCCGACAATGCGACAACAGAGGAAGGTTTCAGTTGCTCTTCAGGTTTGTATGGCTGTTGCGTTATTTCTCCTATTTGCGGCTTTGGTAACTTTTATTGCAAAATCTAAAAACCTTTCTCTGCTGTCGACATTATCCATAAATATTTTGAGGTTTTCTTCCGTAACTTTCAAGTTTGTGGCCATCTCGAGGTTAAGCCTATCAAGATTATATTTTGGGCATTGACATAGTATGTGAACAATATTTTCAAAGTTAGAGCTATCACAATTGCAGGTGGGGTCGGATTTCAATTTAAACCTATACAGATATTCGCCGAAACCACCGTGTCCTGTGAGGATTTGAGTTACTATGTTATTTATTTTGATTTTCTTGAGGATACGGTGGGCTCGGCGGACATCTGGTAGAAACTTCTTAGTGGTTGCGCCGGTGTCCTCCTAGTGGTAACGTTCCTGCCATTTGTCAAGTGTTTTTTGCCGAAGGAGCCATTTCGCGGAGGAGACAGGGACAGCGTCGTACACTGGTGCGGTTTTGTTGGAGAGGGCAGCTCGTTTGGCAAGTTCGTCCGCTCTTTCGTTGCCGGGGATGCCAACATGAGCCTTTATCCAATATAACAGAACTTGTTCTCCTGAATTTCCGATTCGGTTTAAGGCTTCTCTAATTTCATGGGCAATCGGGTGTAGATTAGAAGGGTCTTCGATGGTCTGAAGAGCTGATCGAGAGTCGGATAGAATGATTGCCCGACGTTGCATGCAAGGTTTTTTAATAAGGTATTGGCACGCTCTCAGTATTGCCGCCAGTTCAGACTGGAAGACAGAGCAGAAGCTTTCAAGTCTGAAGGTACGGTAAGTTACTTCGTTTCCATTATCCCATATAGATACAGCAGCTCCTACTTTGCCTTCCAGTTTGCTTCCGTCAGTGTAGATTTTTAATCCTTCCGTCGTGTCGTCGGATATCTCCTCAGGTTGGGATGCTATGAAGTGCGTGACTTGTTTTCTTTTAGCTGGATGGGAAAGGTCGAATGGACTACATCGTCTCTCAAGTAATCTCCCTGGGTACTCATCTATTGGTTTCCCGCGTTTAATTAGATACAGTTCAGCCATTTCTTGTACTCTAAGGTCTAAGGGTATAATTCTACTGATCAATGTACTCGCGTTTAGAGAGACAGTCCTGTGGGCCTTACTAATTTTCAGTGCGAATAGGCGAGTTATTTTATTAAGAGTCGTGATGGCGTACTTCTTTGTAACCACGGGACTCCAGACACTCGACGCATATAGTACGGTTGGTTCTACTACCGCGATATATAGTGTGTGGAGAATTTCGTTATTCAGACCCCAGGTTGCTCTCGCCGCACGAGCCACCATATTGTGTCGTTTGATTGCTTTTTTATATACATTTTCTAAGTGCGTCTTAAAATTGAGATTGCGGTCGAGAGTAACTCCAAGGACGACTAGATTATTGGAGAGGGGCAATCGGTTGTTGTATAGTTTAAAAGATGGTTGGTCATACTTAGTTTTCTTAGTGATGATCAGGACCTGTGTTTTTTGAGCTGCGAAGCGAAGTTTGTTTTCATTGCCCCAAAGGACTATCCTGTCAAGGGTGGTGTTGACTTTCGTATTTAGCTCAGCCGTATTATCAGCACTGGCAATAACGAGAATGTCATCTGCAAAGGCTTGCACATGAGCGGGAAGGTGGGATGCGTCCTGAAGCAACGGGTCCATTATTAGGTTCCACAGGAGGGGGCCCCCTGTGGAGCCCTGGATGCAGCCTTTGTTGGTTGACCTGGTCACAGTATGGCCAGCATAGGTAAGTGTTACTGATCGCTCGCTAAGGTAACTACTCATCAGTCTTATCAAGTGTGGATCGCAGTTTTTGTCAAGTAGTTGTTCAAATACTTTGGGCCACCATGCGTTGTCAAAAGCACCCTCAATATCTAGTGACACCACAGCGATTATTTCCTTCTTCCTTAGTCGGTCCTTGATTAATGTAACTGCGTCATAGAGCGCATCCTCCGTGCTACGCTGGGGGAGAAAGCCGTATTGTCTAGGGCTTATCTGTGCCTCTCTCCCCAGCGACCAGAGCAAGCGAGTGCAGACCATCTTTTCGAGGATCTTCCCGAGGATCGGGAGGAGGCCGATCGGGCGGTAAGATTTTGCCATGGTGTAGTCCTCTTTTCCTGGTTTTCTCAAAATTCTTATTATGGCGCTCTTCCAGTCCCTCGGGAAGAATCCCGTCCTTAGGCAGATGTTGTATATTCCAGTTAGAAGAGATGGATCTACGTTGAAAGCATGTTCGCAGATGTCCGACGTGAAACCGTCTAACCCTGGCGCCTTTGACGGACTCATATTGCGAAGGACCTGCTTGACCTCCTCTTGGGTGAAGTAGATTATCTCATTTGCCATTAGGTCCAGAGTCATGGCTTCCAGTCTTCTGGCCACTTCTTTTCTCAAAGTGATATGGTAGGGGAGGTCATCTTCGGGGTTGTCGTTTGGATAGAAAATTTCTGCTAGGTGTTCTGCAGAACGATCATTTGTTAATTCATGGCCGTGGTTATCCTTCAACAGGAGTTCAATGTCCGACCCTCCCGAGTAATTTAATACTCTATACATTCGATCCCAAACCGATTCTTTCTCCTGAAGAGTGCAGAACTCCACCCAGCTCTTGGTTCTTAAGGAGATTATGGCGATTTTGTATTGCTTGTCACAGTAATCTTTAATCACAAATGGTCTTCTTCTTGGGTTCGCTTTTCTTATCTTGTTGCGCCGCCTAATGAGTTCGGATTTCACATTTGTCAATTCGCTATTCCACCATGAGATTTTCTTCCGTATGAAGAGTTTCATGGCCGGAATAGCAACCTCGCAAGCTGATCTTATACAGTCGGTGTATTTCCCTACATATTGGTCCAAGACCCCTTTTTTTGTTGATGTTCTCTAGAGTTTGGCTATTTAAATTATTGTAGGTCAACTGCTTAGCAAGTTCCGTGGCGAATGTGTTCCAGTCTGCCTTTTTGGTGTTGTAAAGCCTTGTGCTTTTCCTTTTGGCTTCTGGGGAAATCCCCTGGTCTGTTACCAGTTCAAAGGTTATGGCCCTGTGGTCAGATGTAGTGACCAATTCTGTGTCAACTTTCCAGTTCAGAATCTTAGTCATTATTGTTGTTGAGCAGACTGTTACGTTAACGATACTTTGGTATAGTATATTTTGTCTAATAGTTGAAAACGTAGCGGTTGTGCCATCATTTACTACCTCTAGGTTATGTTGCGATAGAAACGCAGTAAACGAGGCGCCCCTGTCATCCTCCACGTCACAGCCCCACCATGGGCTTTTGGCGTTACTGTCTCCTCCAATGATTATGTGGCTCGTTGTGATCTTCGAGAGGACCATGTCCAGGTGGCGGAGATAAGGTTCTATGTCTTCGGTCAGCTCCCAGTAAATACTAACTACACTTAACCTTATGTTACCTATATTTACTTCTACAGTTACAGTATTTTCAGTAATTAAACTATATCTAGCTGTTACTATTAAACTAGGGTCTAGCACAACAATGGCGGACTTAACGGGCTTAATTCTACTTAAGTCATTATATGCAAGTTATTAACCCCCGCGTTGGCGCAGTGGTCACGGCAACTGACTGAGGCGCTAGCGGTCGCGGGTTCGATGTCAGACATCTCATGTCAGACATCTGTATTGGCCATATAGATATCTGTCGTGGTCTGGGTGTTTGTATTTGTGTTGTGTGTGTTATCCGGTGCCCCGACACAAGATCAAATGATCTTACTGGGGGCCGTTGAGTGTGTAGCGTTTATAACCTCCTCCCCGACGCAAAAGAGTGATGTTATAGGTGTGACCTTTTTGTGTGTCTATCAGCCTGTCTGTGGTATCATAGCTCCCGAATCGATGAAGCCATTTTGGTTTAGTTTTTTTTTTTAATAAACGTCACTTTCGGAAGAGTGTAATGTTTGATGAAGAACGGTTAAGCCGTTTAAAAGTTTAAAAGTGGGGACGAATAACTGAATGTCTGTGTGCCGTACACGCACATAAGTACTAAAGTAAACAGTTGATAAAGTTCACATATTCTTTGACTAAAATGTTTCACATCTCTGTATCTCTTACTCTTTGATATCTGGTATAAAAGTCGAAGCATTGCATATGTAAAAATAGTGTGTATCAAAGTGTGTGTGATTGTGAACTAGTTAGTGTCTTTCATTATCCTCAACTCAAGCCCAGCAATAGAACATATCCCTTCGTAACAAATCATGCCAGGACCCCCCCTTCTCCCCAAATTTCTTACGTAGTATATAATAACAGTTATGTATTTTCGGAACCTCTTTCTTTTAGATTTTGACTCTGAGAGAACGACTATATGACAAAAATTAATGTCCCCCCTTGTGACCAATCGTAGTACTATAAAAAACTTTCTCCCCCTAAAAAGGGACAGTAAAATTCCTAAACTATATCACAATATAAAGTCCCAAGGCACAAAATCAAACAGTGAAGAGATATTGATTGTAAACCGTTCCGCAACGTGTATTGTCCACTGTTTTCATTTAAATTTTAAAATACACTTCGTAGCTTCCGTCTCTGAGAATATTTTATGAGAAGGTACTCGTTTGGTACTGAAATATTAACGGGCGTGATATAACATTTATTAACAACAAATGATAATAACAAAGGCTTAACAATCTGTAACCCAGCTTTGACGTGGTGTATCAATTTTGCATATTTGTTAACAATTTTAACATTTTTCAATTCAATTTCAATTGATATTATTGTTAACATAGTCTCCACTGGAAAGCTTAAGTCGTATAATATCATGAGAATCAGAATAAATAAGATTATTATCTTTATCAAAAGCCATACCCAAAACGCCTTGTAAATCTAAAATTCTCTTCACTTTTTGCAGCATTTTACCTACAACGTAAACACCGTCATCACTGCAAAGATGTACATGACCAGTATTATCTACAGCCATAGCGTGAAATTTAGGTTCATTCTTCACTAACTTAACATCCATCGAATCATTTTTAACACCAAACAAACCGGTACTGTTAATGAAGAAAATATTATCTTCAGAGTCGAACACAAATTGATTGATGGTGGAGTTTCGTAAGTACGGAACGGATTTGATCCGCCGATTCTCATAGTAATACAATTTCAGGCTTGGAAACTTGATAAAGTAGATCTTAGCCCTCACTTGGATCCACCAGATGTCTAAATTACTCACACCCAGTCTCTTGAGGCTCTTCAAAGTTGGACTGTATCTGTAAATGCCGTAACTACCGCCGAAGTATATTTCGGTTGGGTCGCTTGCTATGGCAAATGCGTCCTTAACTCCTTTGAGGACGGTCAGCTTTTTAGTGTCAATATTCAGTGCAGCTGGTAAATACTCCCCCTGGCCGGAGTCGAAGCTGAAGTAAAGCGTGTTAGTTACCCCGTTGAAGGCTAATTGGTTCGGGCTGTGAGCTAGCGAGGCCAAATTTTCTTTGATGTAACAAAGCCGGTTCGTATCATCGGATAGTAGGTTGCAGAGCTTGTTTAGGTTCACCGCTTCTCTAATAGCCATGACCACAGGATACATAGCCACTAGAACGTACAATGTGTTTCTGAACATTTTCAGGAATTAATTTTTAGCTTTTTAGGCTTCAAATCAATTAACGTTTTTAAAACTATTTGATTAAAAAATTCGCCCTTGAATGTGACTATATTCGTTTATATGTATTTCTAAATATGTTTAAATTAATATTCATTCGCAAGATTGTCTTTGCGATACTTCGAACAACACACGACTTGGGCAGAGCAAACAATTCGACTTGTTTAGTTTACGTCAGATAAATAAACAGCTGAGTATCTGTCAATAACATTGTATCTGACAGCCTGTGTTATAACAACACATTGTTTGAGATTGTGTGTAAACATAACTTTGGTATTGATCAAATGATATAGAGATCGTTCAGTAAATAGACGACGGAAATCTTAACGCAGTGAGTTATAATTCTATTAAGATATTTTTACACTAGGCTATTAGCAAGTGAGAGAACATTTACCGTGGGAGAGCCATGCATTTGCACGAATGGGCCGGCTCGACCGGAGTGATACCACGGCCTCACAGAAAA
>DVVJ01000581.1:0-14269 GCA_018234505.1 Junonia neildi neildi | reverse complement strand
GGGGAATTGGGCCTCCGGTACCCTCACTCACGCGGCGAAACACGACGCAAGCGTCATTTTACGCCGGTTTTCTGTGATGCCGTGGTATCACTCCGGTCGAGCCGGCTCATTCGTGCAAATGCATTGCTCTCCCACGCTACACAACTTATTGTAATGTTTTTTCTGTGCAATAAAGAGTATAAGTAGGTGTATATAATGATTTTCCAGTAGTGCGTAATGCGGTGTAACAAATTCACACATAGAAAAATTAATATTTTATACAAAAAATGTTTTATTTATTTTACGGGAAAGTAGTGAAACAAGTATGTAAATTAATTACTTAGTAGCTAGAACATCACGTTACTAATTTATATTAATAGCTTGTCGGTAATTTACATGTCGACATAAAATTATTTTAGCATTTAATTTCATTACTCTAGGGCGAGAACCCTTATTTGAAAGGGTAAAAACGCAATAAAGTATAAACTCATTTATATTTTCCCATTTTATGAGCAGAAATTGTACAGTAGATTTTTGTACCTTAAGAAGTATGCGTTGAGGAAAATATCTTGGTGTTGTCTTAATGGCTAATCACTGTTTGATTCGCGATCGATAATTACAATTATTTTTCTTCTGTCTTTCGCATTTATCCGGCAATTTGCTAGGATTTGTGATTGTTTTCATCTACTACTAGATCTGACTTTTTGTTTCATTCGATATCTGTTTTTTTAATATCGTAGTAAATCGCAATAGTTTCGTTAATACTCCTCTGCTTTTATTATATATTAATTAGTCTAGTATCTAACTATAATTATCTAATCGTTAAAGACTTGATATTATAACAACAGCAGAGTTGGGACCGGTTGTTTTATATTTTGTTTTAAACGCGATAAAGAAAGCACGTGAGATTCTAATCATATAAACAAATGCTTATAGAAAAAATAAAAAAAACCTATGCTACTGAAAACCAATACCCATCCATCCAATACTGCGAACCAATATCCATAGATTTTCAAACACTTTTGAAAGTATCGATACAGTCGATAATAATCTTCCGATACCGGCCATTCACATCACTATGGAAATCATATCGGAATGTGTCACACACAGATCATTGCGACTTCTAGGGTAATGCGGCGTGAAAAGTGTTTGTTGTAGCGAAAAATAATATTTTAGTATTGTTTTATGTTTTTGCAAAGATAATTTTATTATATAAAACCTTTGTCAACTCCTAAGCACGTTGACAATGATGATAATAAAACGTGCTTCGAGTATAAATAGTTTTCTGTGAAATATATTTTATCTTAAAAATAATTCTTTAAAATTCTACCTTTATACTTTAAGTCGACTTCAATTTAGCCGTTTGAAGTTGATTGCAATTTGAGATGTAAATATAGAAACGTAAAATGGAACCCTTACTTTACGCCTGTAATTTAGTATAACTTAAAAATTAGTTGTCCTTATGTTTAATAATGTGTAGGTATATGTATGTAATGACAGACGTACCTATTTAATTTATTATCTTTCTCCATACACACGTACACGAGTTTTGTTTACCGAAGCTCTTACTGTAATACATCACTTACATAATAAATTGAATTTCTTTTTACCAAAAGCCGCCATTGTATTCATTGACAAATATTTAATTTTCACGATATCGAATTGAGTAAAGGATACGTCTTATAACAAATGAATACACTTACTGGTAAACATAATTTATACAGAATTACGAATTCAACAAGATATCATATTGTATTTTTAACCCTCGACCAAAAAAGAGGGGTGTTATAAGTTTGACCGCTATGTTTGTCTGTGTGTTTGTGTGTCTGTCTATGGCACCATAGCACCTAAACGGGTAAACCGATTTGGATCCAGTTTTCTTTTTATTTGAAAGAGGGATTTTTAGCGGTGGTTCTTAGGCATGTTCTATCAAAATCGGTCCAGCTGTTTCGAGATTATCCTGCAATATGTGGATGTAATTTTTTCAGGTGGATTTTTGCTAATCAATTTTGAAAGAGATATCTTCAACGGATTGAGCTGAAATTTTGCATACATATTTAGTTTGGATGAAAATATACGATAAAATGCGTGACGTCTAAATTAAATATGGCGGACTATCCAACCTACCAGAATAGTTATTTTTATTGCATTTCTACAATATGGGTATCAAATAAAAGGGCTTTTTAAGAGTAACTCGAAAAGTGATATAACGTCATTCTAATTCCAATATGGCGGACGATTCAAGCTAGAGGCATAGTTAATATTGATGCATTTCTACAATATGGGTATCAAATGAAAGAGCCTATTGAGAGTAACTCGAAAAATTATGTATGTGCATGGGTGGGTGCGCACGCGCGTGCGCGCGCTCGCCTGTGTGTGTGTGTGTGTGTGTGTGTGTGTGTGTGTGTGTTTGTGTGTGTGTATTATTAGATATAATTTATTAAAAAAATCTCCCACGAGTTTAAGGTCCTCACGTCGTATTGAATACGATGTCGGGGGTTTAATAAATTTTTCGAATTTACACTTGTTATGTTATGTTATGTTGTGGTCTATCTAAATTGGTGTATCTAAGAATCTTATACTTTTCGTGAAATTACAAAGTCAACAAAATCTATAGAATACTTTCCGTTAACCTATATGGTAAAACAGTAGCGGATTTACCCATAGGCCCTTGAGGCCCGGGCCTTGGGCGGCACATATTTAAGGCAAAATTAGCTTTTCGGGGGGCGGTAAAGTTGGAAATGAGATGGACAACCGTTTTGTTAGCCAAATGGGTTTACATATCTTCAATAGGGAAAGGAGGGTGGTTAGGGGAGGTAGGACATTGGGCAGTTGGGAGGTTTGGGCACCCCGTCGTTTCTTAAAATTTATTCTAGATCATTTTTATTTTTTACCACTGTACTATAGTTTAATAACATATAACACCGCTTACCAAAAATGTCAGCTGATTTTGTTGTCAAGTTACAAACTGTTAACGGTTTTTTGCATACGAAAGTAAATATTTTGTTTGTGATTTAAAGAATCATAGCAAAGAAATTTGCAAGAATGTGTAAAAATCTTTTTTAACTTCTTCTTTTGTGTTTAATGCAGATTATGTTTACCTATCAATTAGGATTCATTATGTAATAAAGTTATTCAAAACTATTTGAAAAGCGAGGGTACGGGGAGCTCTGGGCTCGCAGGTAGGAGGGAGGTTTGGGTAAGCCCAGCCCCCTCTTTTGTTAGTGTATTTTGTTATTATACTCTTGTACTTTTTTGTAATGCCTATTGCATTGAATTGTTAGTCGTTCCTTTTTAGCACAATTCCATTTTCGTTTAAAACAAAAAAAAGCGACGTTAAATCCCTAAATTTTTGTTGTTTTGCGCGCAAAGGAGGGAAAATTAAAACTACTGCGATTAAATACGATATATATAGATCTAACCTTCAAAGATAGGTACAGGACATAAAGCAGGGTGGAGTCAGAGTCCAAACCACCCCGGGGTGACCATGGGGAGATATGAGCACTTTGGACACGTGTTCGAAAATCTATTGTAACTTTGAGACTAATATCATACCAAAACTTTTCTTAGCAATAATTACTGCCAAATATATTTAGAATAAACTTTTCATTATAATAAAAAAAAATGTAAAAAGTGCCCAACGCTCCCCTACATTTTTTTAGCTCAATTGGTACATTTAAGATAGAGATTAGAGATGGGCTGAGCTAAGGGCGGCCTATGAATTAGGGCGTAGAGTGGCACTTGTGTTAAACCCGCCACTGCCCATGCTACGACTATTTCATATATTTTGAAATATTAACTTGACTTATAATAACTGCCATAAAAAACTATTCGCACGCCACTTTACTTTTTTAGATGTGATATTTACATATACATATATAGAAGATACATATACCATGATATATTTACTATGATATTCCCAAATAAAACTTTGTTTCGGTCAGCACTTTACCGAGAATAACATATTTTTGAAGAACCACAATAGCAAAATTAGATGAAGAATATATTCGAGCATTTAAATTGCAGACTGAAATTTTATATTAGTTACAGTCATTACCTTCTGTTTTATGTACAAAGTACGAATCAAAAACATTATCAAGTCTTTGTATTTATTCTGATGCATAATTCTCATTTTAGGTTTGTTTCGGTCCGTATTCGACTTCTTTTTCCATAACTTTTGTAATATTCCATTCTAAAAACCCTGAATAGAAATTCATTTAAATATTGCCATATAGTCTTCCGCAAGGGTTACTCAACTCATATATTTGATGACATAAAAGTACGAACGTTATGATGCCAACTTCAATAAAATTAATATATCCTACTGCTGACTCAGGCACACAAAACTTTCAACTCAAACATTTTTCGTCTAATTTTAATATCAAAGTATCTATAAGATATTAAAGTATAAATGTTTTCTACTAAATAGTGCTTTCCATTTAAATACTTCATTGTAATGTATGTAGGTTTAGTTTGTGTACTAGCCTAGCTGGGGGGAGGGGCAGTACGCCACGGGTACATTAAGGGGCGACACACGCTTAGGAAAAGTGTAAAAGTGTATGTTTCAAGACGCTACATTAAGGAGCAAGGTTGTAATTTCGTCTTGATCCTAAAAAAAAACATCCAGAAAGTGTGTTGCAAAAAGTGACGAAACCTAATGAATACTTAGGGTTGCAAGTTTGATTCGAAAGATTCCGAAAAAAGGATGTCCCGTAAAGTGCGTGACAAAAACTGACGAAAAGCAGTTATGAGAGTTGCAACTTCGGACCTGTATTGCTAAAAAGGGCCATCCGCATAGAGAAACGTTGCCCGAGTCCGCCCTGGGTGTTACCTCATTTATTAGGTATACTTTATTCTTTACTTTTATCTGACCTTCGTATTAACAGCTTGACAAACTGAAATTATTTTGACTGATTGATTTTACTTTTTACATACGATTTATGACAGAGTGTCGCAGATTGATATTTTTATTTTAGTTAATTTAATTTTAACGTATTTAATATTAATAGATAAGAAATAGCTTTCCCAATTCTTCTCCATATGTTAATTAATTATCGTAGTAGATTTACTTGACTTTCATTCAATATAAACTTTAAATACACCAAGTTCTAGACTCCGTTCTTCGCAGAATTTCGTTAAAAGGAATACATTTGCGTTTCACATATTAATCTATGTAGATTTGTTCATTTGTTTGAATACAATTTTAATCATAATAAATAAATAACAAAATGATTTCAAATTAAAACTATTTTTTCTGTATATTTATTTAGGGATTCCCAATTTTGCTACGGAATCTTAAACGTTTTAAATGTCTTTACAGGTATACCTACCTGTAAAGACATTCTTGAAAACGTTAGTAGAAGTTAAAACTGCATTGCAGCTTTTGTAACAAAATTTCGAACTATTTCCATTATGCTCTCACAATAGCTTCTATTGGATCCATCCATGGGTATTATACAAGCAAATAATATACAAAGGTTATATTTTTAGCTGAAATCAATAACGGCTTAATGGAGTTTGAAAACAGGAACACGTGTAACGATAAACAGTGAGATTAAAGCAATAATATTACGTCAGGTTTAAAAGAAATTAGGTTTAAAATAATGTAGATAAAGTTATTTTGACGTTATAATAATTATATTTCAAAATAAAGCAGTTTGGATTGCGAGTTTTCAGATTCCTGTTATTGGCAACGTGTTTGCGATTGGTCAGTTTTAACACCAAAACATTATGGTAGCGTTCAAATTGACCGTTTTCAATTTATTTGAAAACGTACACATTTTAAACATGAGAAGTCAGATATTTCAAATACATATTCATATTTTTAGGACTCTTCAAAAAATATTGTCTAAAAAGCTGTTATTATCATAGCTTAATAAATACATTTTTCACCTGATAGCAACGCGTATTGATTTTACTCACGAAATAAGAATCCTATGTTAATTAAAATGTAAGTCCTTTGACAATTTCATTTCGGTACGTTTATCATTGGTATCGCAAAAAGTAATAATAATAAGCTTTCACATTTACAGGAATGATTCTTATTTCTTCCTGTCGATATTGGAGAATATTTTCTGCGCCATATTTTGTGGGTAAAAAGATATCCTTTTGTCAATGTTATAAGCTATTCATCACCATATCGGGTAGAAGCCATACAATACTTTTCGCATGATACGTGACGGACAGACTGATAATATTGTCGAAATTGTAACATTCGCTTTTGTTAAAAAATTTCAGATTTTGTTTTATACCATATAACTAGCAAAGGCCTGCGGATCCGCCCAAGTTTTGTTTGATACCATAAGATTTTGCAAACGTCGCTACGAGAGTATATTTCATAGATTTAGATTAAGTAATGAGATATTTTTTTTCCGGAAAATGAGCTATTCCAGGGTTGATAAACAGTTCGCTTACGTAAAGCTGGAAATTAATGAGATAAATAAAATGATGTTTCGTTTTCTCTAGGACGCGGGAACAAGCAGCAATGAAGGGAAAACTGACTCGGAACCTGGTTCACCCTTAAGCATTCATCCCCCGAGCTTCTCAAGACAACCCAGCAACACCGATAGCAGGAAATCTGTTAGTTTGTCACAGGTTAGTTGATAAAGAAATATACGTTAAATACCCATTCAAAAAAATCAAACATCAAAATCAAAAAATACTATATTCAAATAGGAAAAGCTGCATTACTTTTTTATATTGTCCCTACAGAGCAGACTCAACAAAAAACATAAAATTTTATATGATTTCGTCAAAATACATTAATGTAATTTAAATTCATTAAACATCCGGTAACAACGTTAGCAAGCAGTAATCCCAAGCGTCTATTTAAAAACCTCTTTATCTTGTACAATTACTAGTTGATCCCAACTCATCTATGTTCGTTTAGTTTTAATCACATAATATATCTGTGGTCTTAAACAGACTCAGTGCTATTCATGTAACATTGATAGCTACTGCCTACGAAGCCCGCACCTGTGATTATTTTATATGATATAATTAAAATACCTTTAGGTTTATATATATATATACTTATACAGTGTACATAACTACCATATCATCCCGGCTTCGCATGTGTATGTATATATACATAGTATGTATGTGTAACTTTGTGAAATTTTATAGCCCATGTTCACCGGAAATGGTGTAGCTTCTCAACAATGAAAGAATTTTTAAATCGGTTAAATAGTTTCGTAGCCTATTCAATTCAAACAAACAAACAAACCAACAAATCTTTCTTTTATAATATTATTTTAGATATACAAATGTCTGTTTCTATGTGTACCTACGTAATGTACCTATCAATATATGTAGTTGAAAGCTTAAATTCTTTTCGTCTTATAAATGATATTCGATTTGGGACAAAAGGACAAAAATGACATCGTCCGCCATATTAAATTACCAACGACGTCATATAGCTAACATTCGGGAACTAGCATGGTTACAACATCGAAGTACGAAATCAATGTAGCTTATACGCTAAATTCATTCGTATTTTAATTCCATATAGCAATGTTGTTATATTTTAGTTCCATGTTAATTGAAATTACTAAATTGTTACTACCACTACTAGATTGATTCTGATGTATAGATTGATTCCGAGAATTTACATAAAAGCCAATAGCTGGATTCCGGAATTACTTCACTAATTCCATTCCTCTCACGTTTTAGATTCATTGACACAAATATCGCTTCCATATAATAAAAATCGCTTCCATAGCGATAAGACCGCCTTTATACATCTTTCTTTTATGTGTACCTACTTTGTACTATTTTCTGGTGTATAATAAAGAGTACCTTACCTTAATAATGTATCGCTATACCAAACTTATTCAAAACTGCAAAAGCATTTTAGGCTTTAAAACCTGAAACAGTTAAGTTAAGTGCACCTAATTTCGCGATATTTCGAAAAATGACACCTAACTCAGAAGGATTTGAAAAAAACAGCTTAATTAATAAATTCATAAGTTCTTTTATTCTAAAAAGGTTAATAAATAATTAAAAGTTAATAATAACTCAATTTTTTTTCAATTCCGCAGAGTTACATAACTTTGACTATCACTAAATATTATAAAATAAAGTCGCTTTACACTGTCTGCCTGTGTATCCATATGAATGTGTATTTTCATAAAAAGGAAATAAAATTTATGCTTCACGTAAATAATAACGTCACATCACACATGTCCTGAAACTGCACTTTGATAATAATAAATAACGATATTATGGAAAAATATTTTACCCATATTCTCTACAAAGGCTGAAAATATGCCAGTTTAAATATGCAAGAGAGCTGGATATTACATTATAATTACATTTTAATATTTACCAGAACTGAAATTAGGTACTATTAAAATTAGGTACACATACCATTTTATGCATAAAAGTTGTATGACAATATAAACGTGGTTTGATTATTTTTCTCATTAATCTATTATCTTTTAAATAAAAATCAAAAAATGAAAATCTTACTTCTTATATTGGCCAAAATTTATAAGTTTGAATGTTTATTGCTCTTTTACTGCAGAACGATTGAACCAATTTGGAAAAATGCGGGAAAAGTGCGGGAACATCGCACGATAACCTTCGAGGCGGCGACCCTTCTGTCGTGCTTTTCGCCGTAGAAAATCCCGACGGAGAGAAATGCGAAGGTCTACGATCAGACCCACTCACTTCGTCAAAGTGGCGGACCTACTCATTGGTCGACGGCGGTCCTATCCTGTCAGTGCCTTCGGAGCGTTCAGATGGCAGGAGCGGCGAAATGCTCTCACGACGTGGTGCACCCGTCTGCATGGTGATCATCCTGCGCCTAAACGCATCGTGAGTGCAATTTTTCAAAACTGCCGGCCTTTGAAACCTGAATGCGTAGGAAGCGGCGAGTCATATTCCGTCTTATACAGGTGCTGACCGATCACGGTTGCTTTAGAGAGTACCTGTGTAAATTTGCCACCACTGCGGGGCCGACCAAGACAATGGCCAGCCCACGCTGGAGGCCATTCCTACGGGCAGTCGTGTCAGCGATGTTACGCAGGGAATCGACGTGGAAGGCCGTAGTCTGCTTTTATGGGACTGTCATGGTCCAGACTACGGGGCGGGATCGGGAGAGGGCCGATCCCGCCCGGCGGAGACGGCCTGCATGCAGATCGATTCCCCGGCCTCCAAGCTCCTTTTCCCGGCGCGGAATAAAAAGGGCATTGCGTGTCGTGGGTGCGTGAGATGGGGGTCTCACGCATCCGTTTCATATGACCGAGAGGAAGACGGCAGTCCGGTTATAGCCCTGGACTGCCGGTATACGCACTAGCGAGCATGAGACGTGCTCCGTCAGCTACGAGTGGAGCAACGCACGTGAGGGGCAGCGGAAGTACATGCGAAAGCGATCCCGCAGTCTCTCCGTTTCTGTGCTGATAGCGGCTATCGCAGGGGTTTTTAGTGAGTATAATCTTACATAACTCTACAAAACATAAGCGCTACACATTTAACGGCCCTCAGTAAAATTATTGGATCTTGTGTCGGGGTTCCGGAACACACACAAACACCCAGACCACGACAGACATCCATATGGCCAACACAGTTGTCTGCCATCAGCGGGGATCGAACCCGGGATCATCTACTATCATTGATCAACATATTTTATCTGTATCTACGTACTTGTATATAGCTGCATTGAAAATTCAGATAAATAATTTAGTTAGGTGAAGTTAATAAGTTGTTAAAATACTAATAATTTAATTATAATAATTTACTAATCCCACCCAAGTTAATAAACAGTCCTAATACTTTTTGTGAACTGTCATATCTTTAAAATAACAAGTGTAAATTTAAAAAAAAAATTAAACCCCCGACCATACCGAACGTATACAATACGACATGAGGACCACAGAGGAGACACACACACACACACACACACACACACACACACACACACACACACACACACACACACACGCGCACACACACACACACACACACACACACACACACACACACCACGCACACATACACACACGTTTTTTTGTATTGTATAAGAATATTAAATAAAATTGTTATGGAAGAGCGGGACTACCTGCCACAAGTACTAGTAGCAATACTAGTTACTTACTAGGATAGTCCCAGTTTCTGATTATAGCTGTAACTTGTTAATATTTAAATATTTTTTTTTCATTGTAAATTAGCTCCAAGAGCCCGTTCCCATTTGTCGTGTTCACACATCTACGATTTTTAATCGTACGACAAGTGTGAATAGCTTCATATAAAATGTTCTGCCTGGAACATCCGACTAAAATCCGGATCCGACACACGACAAGAGAATGGCTCTCATTCTCTGTTACAGAAGCTTAGGAAGTTTTGACCTTGCGTCCTTGCATTGTGTATCAAAAACGAAATATATAAAGGAAAATTTAAATTCTCATTTCATAATGATTAAGAATTGAAAAAAATCAAATTGTAAATGATAAACAGTTTTCTATATCACATTTAAATATTCAAATATTGAAAATAAAATATGTAGAGATTCTTATCAAAAGTTAAGGTGTATATTAATTTTGAATTGTCTAGAATTGTTGTCCATCCCTCCCAATTTTATCCCCTCTCTATCGTCCATCTTGGTGGGGTCATACACACACCAGATTTTTGTAAAAGGATTATCCCTATACATGCTATGGAGTAGACAAAAGAACTTTTAATTCGTATAATATCTTTCAAAATAAGAATACTTTTATTAATCATATTTCGAAAGAATTCTTTCATTTTTATTTTTCTATTTATGTTGCAATTGCGTGGAATTGTAAAATAAAAGATAGTATAACCTCTTTTATTAAACAAAGAAATTTCTTTCATTTCCTTTGATGATTAATGTGAATTAAATTTTTTATGATTTCTTTTTATCGCAATAAATATGAAATAAAATTTACCTTGAGCTGTGTAAGGCGTTTTCCTCGTCTGTGTGTATGTCTGTTTGTTGCAATTTAGATCCGGAATATTTTTAATAGATTCTTTTATTTCCTGGTTGTGTAAGTGATGTTATGGTGGGTTTCGCCATATTGTATTTGATAGTTATTTTTTTTAAGATTTTTTTTTTTTTGAATTTTTATAATTAATCTTAATTATATTTAGTAAAGGCATTTGAAACTTTGTCTAAGTTACGATTATTGAAAATTTCGTGTGTAGTCTTTATTGTACATGTAAAACTTAATGTGAAATGGTTACATTTTATGATGTAATTTTTTATGAGATTGAAACATACATCAGTTTTATGTTTGATTGTTTTTGGTTAACTTTTTGTTAATAAATCCTTATATAGATTGATTTTAAATATTATTTAGTTTTGTATGAATAATTTTTTTTAGAGACAATATGTTGTCTTTATATTTCTTTTGAATTTTAATAATTATTTGTGTAATTCAAAGCAACAGTTTTACTCTATGTAGAGACAAAGTAATAATACTTTTTTATTTTGAAGTCAGTTAATATCATTATTGAGTAATTATGCAGATTAATTTTAATAAGAAACTGTTAAGAATCATTAATAATTACTTTACAGGTTAATTATAACGATTAATAATGATTTTAACAAGGAATATTCTAATAAGTAGAGCAGGAAAATTTAACAAATAAATTATGACATTTTGCATTCAAAATAATAGAAACGTGTCGTTGATATCAATATAAAAAGAAATCAAATAAAAAGTAACATAAAACTTAGAATTTATTATAAAAAATATATATATAAAACAACCTGACAGTTTTGTACATTTATATACATAACGGCTTATGACTAAAACGAAATAAATAACTATATTTGGAACGTGGTAACTTGTCACATATCGTCTTACACATGCACACACACTCACCTACGGTCAGAGCGTGTGGTCCGGCGCGTGCGGCGCTCCTAGCTGGAGCATGGACCGGCACAGCTCCGTGATCTCAGGGTGGTTCAGGTTTATCAAGTGCACGTACATCTGCTTATGCAGGCTCAGCTCCCCCGTCACCGCCTCCAGCCTCTTCAACAAAGCCTCCTTCTCCCGCAGCAAAGTCTTCACCTTCTCTTCAACCTCCCTGGAACGCACTTTTGCTTTTTCGCGCGATTTCCTCACAGCTATGTTATTGCGCTCTCGCCGCCTTCTGTACTCGTCTGTACCTTTGTCTATCGCTTTTCCCGATGATCGTCGGACAGGAGCTGGTTTGTGCTTTAGTAACGGCGGGAGCAAGGGAGCTCCGAGCGGAGGCAAAGGTGTGAAACCTCCTCCGTAAGGTCCACTCACTCCGACAGGAGGCTGTGGGTTGTATTGTCCGGTGTACTGAGCGCAAGTCACCGCTCTCCTGAAGTCATGCGGTTCCGGGGGCTCCTCCTTTATCGGAGGCGCTTGCTCGTGGGAGTTGGAGGGCACGGGCGCCGCGTATGACGCGCCAGAGTGGACGGGCTGCGGCATGTACGCGAGGGTCGTCCTCGCGAACGGCCTCTGCTGCGGCGACCGTCCCCCAGGAAGGATCTCCTGGAAGAGGGCCATCGTCTCCTCCCCTCGGAACTGGTCATCGATGAGGTGTTGTAAATCCAAGCTGATCTCCTGTCCATTGAGCTCGTCTAGGTCCGGAGGCGGGAAGGGTGTTCTCTTGTCCTCAGCAGCTTTCTTGAGGTCGGGCTGCGGCGGCGGCGGCGGGGCCGCGGCTGCGTCGTACATCTGGGGGGATTCCATGCCGCCGGGGCCGATCGGCCCAGCGGTCGCACTGCGAGTCTCCACTTCAGGGCACTGATGTTCACTAGGGCACATGCACCGTCGGGGCTGCACTCGCGGGGAGCGGGACGTGCGTTCGCTCCGGCGGTCGGGCGCGGACTGACGGAGCGCGCGCGCAAGCCGTGCCGGAAGGAAGCTGAAGCTGAAAGTCGGCAAGTAAAAGTTTTAAGGCTCGGGCAGAATGGCGCCCGCGGCGGTGCTGTCGCTAGCGCGGTCGGCGCGTTATTATATTATATTCTATTTTTAAATGTCCGCGTTTAATACGCATCCCGTGTACGGGGGTACTAAGTTATTATATGATCTGTACGATTATTTATTACGTTTTTTTTGTATAGTATTTTTTTTATTTGCAGTGGCGTGTGCATTCATATTAATGTTTTTTTTATTTATACTTATTATTTTTTACTTTACTAAAAATTATTTACTAAAATATATTAAATTTTAAATAATATCTATTCAAATTACTTTCAATTTTTGTAATTATTTAAAGTTTCTTTTTTCTCCATGCACTATTTTCAACAATGACAATGATTGATTGATATTTATGAAATTAAATATTTACAATTAATATATAAATTTAAAAATTAGAAAATAAAAAACCAACATCACAGATATAATTAAAAAAATAATTTAGAAAAAAATCCAAACTAAAATCACTAACAAAAAATACGATACCTAAATAAAAATAAAAAAAAACCTAACATTAAAACAAGTCCTAGTGTCAACAGAAAATCGATAAGCTATCAGTATGAACGATATCTCGATAGCTATCGTCACGGAGCTATCGCGACATCGATAAGACAACACATCGAGATGAGCACGACCCTACGTGGACTATCGTGGCCCATCCCTATTGCGTTGTTTTTTTACGTAATTATTAGTTTTTTTTTAATTAAAAAATTAAAAATGTTTTGAAATGCATTATCTCGTGAAAAATTGAGACTCTACATTTCACATTTTCTGAATATTTTTCCAAGTGATAATAAATGAGTTTTGTAATTTGATATTTTTTTCCTATGTTTGGTGACGTTGTAAAAACAATACTTGAAAGGGTAATGACCTGAATAAAAATACTGTTTTTATTAATACAAAGTGTTCACAAGTCATGTGTTGGATATTTTACGTGCATGATCTTTGCGAAATTACCCATGTTACAAACATTTTATTTTTAAAGTATCAATTAGTAATCATCTGAATAAAAAGAAAACCCATAACGAGCTACTGTTTGACTTTTTAATCTTCTTTACCTTCCTAATGGCAAACTTACATGTATATTTAACAGATTCTGTAGGATCTAACACATACTTACGAAACACCCTGTATATTTTTTCTTTTACTTCTCGAATCTTTTTTCAAATTCATAATAAAATACTTTTAGAAAAATTTGAAAAAATACTTATTATATTTCATATTAATAACGTTTTAAACAAAGCTTTGCACCTATTTATTGACTTAATACTTCTCTAAAGTAAATGTTTATTAAGAATATTTTTCGAGAAAGAAAGGCTACGAATATAAAAAAAGCGTATTCAGCAGAATTTATTCGATCATATGTTTAAAAT